>KN839875.1:80348-107347 GCA_000827185.1 Hydnomerulius pinastri MD-312 | reverse complement strand
GTTCGCGATGGGACTGAGTTGCAGGAGTCAACGAATGTGAAGCAAGGAAGGCTGCGTGCATTCAGAGTAGCGGCAGCAAAGGCGAAAAAGGTACCTCGATTTTGCATGATCATTTTTATAACTATTCTAAAACGGCTGCGCAGTTCATCGTGGTCATGGGCAACGGTCCACGAAGGCGGACTCCAGTTGAGAATGAAGCGAATGCAGAGGAGGAGGAGGAGGAGGAGGAGGAAGAGGAAGAGGAGGAAGAATCCAATGAGGCGACTGACTCTGACTCTGATTCAGACAGCGTTCATGGTTGTTGCTGGAGATGCTGCCATTGGGTGTGTTATGAGATGGTCACATGTTATCTTTAGATGCTATCTTTCATTCGCGCATTGTATGTCTCTGGTGTGAACCACAGGGATGCTCACTGTAACTTAGTACGATGATACGGTCAAGTTGTAGGTCAAGTCTTTGGTATAGACCCGCTCCCCCCCCCAGGTCTCGCGTCCGCGCGCGGGTGGGCCCATGTATTGGTCGTATAGATCCATCCGTCTATTCGGGATCGGAGCACCACGTCACAAGATTCGTTGGTTGTAGAAATCAGGGATAGAGGCGACATACCTTCATCCGCGCCAAGCCGTCTTTCTTCTCCTCACCACGCCGCATCGAGTCCGCATCCTGTGCACACCCACCCTCAAGATCGGTCCTCCACCCTTCCGGCTCTACAAATGCCCAACCGGGGGAGAGCGAGAATGTAAGGTTGCTGCTGTGCGTGTGCGGGATTAGTACGTGATCCCGTTTGGAGGGGGCGGAGAGTCTGGGAGTGAGCGTGCACTGCGAGGAAGGAGGCATCCTGGACGTCGATGTTGAAGCGCACTTGAATTGGGAGCGTGTGGGTGACGGTGGTGGCGGCGCGGGTGGTTGCGATGTGGGGAGTGGTGTGAGCGATGGGAAAAGAGGGAGGATCGCATCGTGGACGTCTGAGAACAACGTCTCAGGCTGCGCGAGCGTGAGTGGGAATGAGATCTGCACCTTCTGTACCCCGTACTGCCATACCCAGATCGAGACCGAGAGCGTTTATGAGAGCGTCACGGAGAACGTGAGCGACAACGGGGGTGCAGAATCCGTGAGGTTGTGCGCAAAAGGAACGATGTTAGTGTGTATAGAGTAGAGCGGGAAGTAGTAACTTACAATGCGCCTACAACATCCTGAATAGCCTGAATCAACATTTCCCTCGCCAAACGTTGATAGGGTTAAAAGGCTTCCCGGGGTGAGGATAATACGCCAGCATGACGTCCAATAAGAACACATGGGCGAGTAGGGGTGCCATCTCGGGTTGGCTGTGTGAAGTGGATGGAGTGACCGATGGAGTGGATCCGGGTGTGGGGAGGGATGAAGAGAGCATGAGCAATGAGTGCGAGAGCTGATTCAGTCGGAGACGTCGCGGATCCAGCACTCGGAGGACTGATAGTAATACCATCGAACTGAACGTGCCATGGAGACGGCACAGTTGTAGGAGTCGATTTTAGTGAATCGGGGAAAGGTGAGAATTTTGCGAGCTGAGTGAATCCACGGTGGCTTGTGTGGACGATTGGAGACGAACTGCGTGTGTTGGGATCTCGACGTATTCGAAGGTGGCCGTTGTAGCGAGCTGGGGGAAGAAAATAAGTGGTAGAATCACATGCGAGTACCGTGTATCTGATAAACTTACCACTTCCAGCGTTCGAACGTAGCTCCAAGTAACTTCCTCGTCGATTCCGTTGATCCAAAATCCTAGAACTTAGGGCTAGGGGATTTCTCCTGTTGGCTTCGTGGAGTAGCGGCCACTGCTGACTCTGGGGATAGCTGTATTGGTAGATAATCGCTTCGGATGGCAGGATGTCTGCGACGACGTTCGTGGAGGAGAAATCGAAAGTGACGAATTGGGCCAGGACATACGGACGGCTAGCAACTTGATACGATGAGGAGGTCCAGGATATGGTCCTGAGGACACGTGCAATTTTATGGTTAGGGTTTGTTAGATCGGACAGTGACTTTGCAAGTTGGTGCGCGCCATTACTATTGATCAAGCCACCAGCCCTACCACTGCAATTCGAGCTCTGCATTGAGCGTCCAAACGGCGTCATCATGCCTCAAATAACCATTCGAAAAGAACCCCATGAAGAAGTAGCAGAGACGCAGCGCAGATTCTTCAACAAATCACAGCACGAGGCAAAGTGATCATGGCAGGTGCGTCGGCATATGTACTAGCTAATTGCCACTAACACCGTCTCAGGGTCTCAACTTTCAAGCAGTCCTGCGCGACCGGTAGCTGCGAGATGCCGTCCACTGTGGTACCGTCCACTGCCCAGTCTGCACCGGCGCAGCAGAGGGTGTCCCTCCATCCTCTGCTGATCCCAATCTCCCAAGCAATTCACCACTGGTCATTATTTTCTCTCCGACACCAACGTCTTTCTATCCTAAGTACGTACTCCCCGCTATTCGTCCGTCCATCCGGATATGTGCGAGTACACCTCTCGCCTAGGATCTCCTCCGCTGATGGACCTTGACCTACGCGTTGTGTTTGACTCAGTGCAGTGTGGAGAAGGCATGAGAGTCAAACCTGAAGCGGCTCAATATAATATCCTTAAGGTCTGCCTTCTCTTCTCTCCTTTGCCCTCTCACACCGAGCCCATCTTACCACTCACCCTTACGTTGAATGTAGGGAACCGCCCTCATCTCAGCATTCATGAAGCCCGTTCTCGTAGGTCGCAACGACAGGAATCAAGCCGTACATGGTGATATCGTTTTCGTCGAAGTGTTCCACGAGAGCGAGCGGAAAGTGTTTGCTGATGACATCATTGATCAAGATGGTGTGTCGCATCCTATACCCTTTCCGCGGAGTCCCTCCCTCGCATACATAGATTGGGCCTATTTTCCGAATACGTGTATGTTACGCTGATCTAGTCACGCTGAAAACTGACGATGCTGAAGGCTCGGAGTTCCATTTACGCCTAGAAGCCAAGGCGATTTGGTTAGCTGAGACGAAGAAGGCTCCCGCGAAGGAGCGACAGCCTACTGGCTGCGTGGTGGGTGATCTCGAGCAGAATGGGCGTGCGTAATTTCCCCTTTCGATCCTTTTCCCCTTTCGATCATTCTACCGCTGTTCATTCTTCGTCCATCTCTTTCCTCATCGATGAATCGTATATTGTTTGTATAGCGCTGGGACTGATACCCGTCTAGTTCCAAGGAGACATCACCAGCCATTTCGCCGAAACATGCAAAACCACTGGAGTTCTCCTATGTCCTTTAATCGTCCTCCCAGATATCCCAGATGCGCTTTGCCGTTCAATGACCCAGGTACAAACGACTTCCTTGCAGTCAATTGTCTTCGCTTGTGACATGTGTGAGGTAAGATGTTGGGACTATTCTGGCTATGCTATTCGCTACATGGAAGTTGCAGCGAAGTACACGCCCCCTCCGTACCACCGTGTTTACGATGTCCGTGACCTTGATGTTGCTCCTGACTGACCTGAGAACGCTGGCACACTTCAAAGAGGTGTCCCTCCCAGCGATGACATTGCAATGGTACGCGTAAAAGTTCACTCCATGGTCAGATATATATCCCCCCATGTTCAAACATGGACCTGACAAATATTGCACTGGTGGGTGCACGGGCCACTGAGGTGCATAGGCTGTGTAGCGTTTTTCCATAGGATCATGTACAAAGGCTTTACGCTCACGGTCAGAGCGTCTGCTATTGCGCTTCGCTACCAGCTCGGTTCGGGGAACTGGTGCGTTCCTCATACGCTGAAACATTCACTTCAAACACATTATTATGCAAGTCATCCCGCTACGATGAGCAACCACACCAGCGCACGTAACCAGTAACGTTCACCAGAAATATCTCTTCTCTCTTCTCTTCACGGTACAATTACAGGATTGACGCGATAACGCGTCCCTCGTTCCAACACCGTATATCCAGGTCCGAAATCGCGTGCTTCGTCGTCCGTGATGTGTTAGTGGTTGGCATGGTCGAGGACGCCCATGTGAATGTACTCCCTCAGCCGACACACTGAAGAGGTTGCCTTTGAGCCTGGAGGCGTCAGAGTCGATGAAGTAGATCGATGGGCCCTTGTGGTTGGTGAGTGCATTGATGTAACGCATGCTTGCCATTCCGTCCCACCCGCGGATCATCGCACCCTAGTCGGGTCAACCGATACTGCACTGGCATGCCTCTTGCCCCAGATTCACAGCAGTACTTACCATGCCACCTTTCATACAGTACGCGGATTTATTGAGATATTTACTCGTAGCCGCCACAGAGATCTGCTCGTACCTCCTAAGTATTTTGGTGAGTTCGTGGAGTTTGCGTAGGCGGCGTTGAATACCTAGGTGCGTTTCCTGGTTGAAGCAATACACTGTGCAATTCGGGCATCGAAGAGGCATTTGATGAAACTGACGTACAACCTCCACCTGCCATTGTGCCCAGCAAATAAGTGTTGATCTCTGACACTTTCTTCATCCTGCCTGAGACTATCCAATCCGCCGTTCGAAGCCCGTGCATCCTCGTCGACGGTACTCCAATAGTTTCCCGCAAGTCTACGGCAACAATCACGCCTCATGCTACGGTATTCAGACGTACGCGTCGTCGTATATTGACCTTGCAGGATGCGCTGGAGGACGAGTCCGCGGCGATGTCGGGTCGGCGGAATCCTGCAGGCTGGGGGGAAGGGGCGAAGTGGTCAACGTGGCATATATGAGCACGGATGAGCCAGCCGGTCAGTGATGGCCTCGATACATCGAGGCCAAAGAAAGGGACGTACATCTCTCACAGAAGGCATCACGAAAGAAAGTGTACCGATCCCATGCGTTAAATTCACAAAACCACTCTAGTGCTGCCCCAGATCGCTAGGCTCTGTAGGGTCTCGGCGAGATCGACGACGACGAGGGAAGCGTTCCGAGCGTGGAATAAAGAAGAGAGAACTGACTGGAGACGTGATGGGGAGGGGGTATGTATCTCTCTCGGACTGACCGAAGTATTTTTTCTCAAAACAAACGCGTTGTCATTTATTCGAGTGCGTCGTATGTGTTGGGAACCTATGATATCAGCCCAATCAACACTTCACAGACACGCCTGAAAGCGATGCTTGCGAATCTTGGGGGTTCCGGATTCGTCCTGCTACAAGATCGGAGGGATGACCGCTGGTGAGATAAACCGCGTTCGTCTGTGTTGGGTGTAAGTCTGCCACGAGCATATCACATCTGCGGCAGTCCGGAGCGCCAGATGCATTCACGCGCAACGCTGGCACGTTGAAGGTGCTACTTAAGTATGAAATATATGAAAGACGTACAGCGATTGTGGCAGTAATCACGGCGCAGGTATGCACAGCTGGACTACCGCCGAATTCT
The DNA here is from genome assembly GCA_000827185.1 of Hydnomerulius pinastri MD-312. Lineage (NCBI taxonomy): Eukaryota > Fungi > Basidiomycota > Agaricomycetes > Boletales > Leucogyrophana > Leucogyrophana pinastri. The sequence continues at coordinate 101,971 of KN839875.1, read as the reverse complement.
ACATGCAACCTCCCCGACGCGAGATTGGCGATGTTGAGATGGGCAAGTACACTGTTGGGCGCAACTGTTATTCTGCGAAACTGGCCTTGATTTTGTTGGAGATATCCCGCGGTATGCCCTTGTAGACGCAGATGGGGAAGGGAGGGGATGGTAGGAGTGTGTTTGGGATTCCTCGGCGTTGAGTTGCCGAAGCAGTTAGTGAATATTACGAGGTGAATACAAGGGATCAAATCTATGCTACGCTCGGGGCAACATGTCACGGTCGCTGTATATGCACAGCAGTTCAGTCCGAGTCAGAGTCGGATTGATTACTGGAAGGGTCGTATGATTCAGTTCGGCGGCGCGGGGGAGTCGGATCTATGTGAGGCAAAGCTCACCATTAGCGCGAACAAGCCAACGACCAAAAAGAGGGTACATACGATATGGAATACACGAGCAATAGCAAATCATGTCGAGTAGCTTTCCCCCCACGATTTCTCCTCGTCGTCGTCTGGGTCTGGCATAGGTGCAGCTACGGTGCGCTATAAAGGAGGAAGTAGTGGTCTCGGCGATACATTCAATAAGAGGATCAAATAGAACGCACGCGCTCCATCATGATGAAGCCGCACACGACTTTATGGTGTTGGATTGGTGCCCCCAGGTTCGTTGGAGAGGATGAGCCTTTCCCCAGCCGGGCGATGATCAGTGCTCTGTCCCCACGGCGACCGGTGATTCTTTGTCACAGCCGTTCACCACGTTTCCGAGCATGCTCTCGTCTGAGGGCCACACGTTCGATAGTGTCCTACTTCGAGGGGTGAGGAGACGGCTCTCTATGGCTTTCGATACTCAGAGGCCACTGAGGCTTGAGTTGACGAAGGCCATAAGCCTTCATGTTGAAGGGGGTTGCTTAGGCGGTTTGGGCGAAAGCCCGAAACACTGCTCCAATGTTGGGGTCTGGACAAGCTGCGACGGGCGGGTGGGCACCTGCAGTCCGTGAACCTGTTCCAGACCCCACTTCATGTGGAGAACAGGTGCGTCGAGCAAACAATGTATGTACTGTCAGCAGCAGCACACTTTGGAGAATATACTTGTTTGTGAAGATGCTGCTGCAGAGGGTGTGGAGGGTGGGGAAAGCAGAAAATCAAGCCGCTATCAGGCCCTCCGAGGCATCACGACTGATGCGCTGAAGTGGTGAGAGGCAAGAGCGCTGGCCTCTTCGCTTACTCAGCCGTAGACTACATTCTACGGTGTTGCTCGTGCCTCACTCCATCTTAGAATAAAATCTTTCCTTCCCATTTCGTGACGTAGCGTGCTTTTCCAGGCGATTCTTGAATCGATCGAGGGTATTGCGCGAGGGTGTGTTTTGGGCGGTGTCCTCGACCATAGCTGTATCAGGGGTCGGCGTCACGTATTCTCGGGGCTTCCCTTTCCTTTATCCCTCGGCGGACGGCGTTCTGCGGCTTTCTGGCAGCATCAAATGGGTCAACCGTCGACGTGACGAGAACATTCAGTTGCCCTACCTTGATGCGACCCAACGTGCCTTGTAACCGATAATCCCGCCTTTGCGCCTTGCCATAGAGGTGTGAGGCATCAATGTTTCCCTGCTCAAGGTCACCTTGAGCCTGTCCACGAAACGGCCCCTGGCCCTCCTTTCTTGTCCCCACCGCAGTGCACCGCGTCCTGCGCCCAGTCTGCCTCAAGATCGGCCCTCCACCCTTCCATCTCTACGAATGCCCAACCGGGGGAGAGCAAGAATGTAAGGGTGCTGCAGTGGATGTGGGGAGTTAGCGCGTGATCCCGTATATAGGAGGCGGAAATTATGGGTTTAAGCGTGCACGGTTGTAGAGAGTGAGGGTATCTCGTCTCGCGTTGGACTACCTCCAGGCACAAATAAGAGTGAGGGAAATGGGTAGGGGTGACAGAACCAAGGAACAGGTGACATATATGAAGAAACCAGAAACAGAAAACAGACAGGAGGAAACCTGAAAACAGACGCGAGGAAACCTGAAAACAGACACGCAAAGACTAGAAACTAGACACACGGAAAACAACCCACCTAATCTCCCCTCAACCCCACTCCACCCATCCCTCCTCCTCGTCAGCGCGCTCCTCTCGTTCGCGTGCACGTTCAATTGAGACCACGTCCCAAGGGGCCGATGCGCATCCAGACCCACCGTCCCCGAACCCCCACCCACACTCGTCTCCTCGCTGTCCGGCTCCTCCCCAGCCTCCTCCCCCCCCGCAGGACCCTCCCTCACCACTGGCCCCCTCCTGGCCCCCGCCCCGCTGACCCACCGCTCGTTCTCCCAAAACCCGACGCGCCCCATCGTCCCCGCGCCCCACATCGCGTCCTCGAGCCCGTCGTCATCCCACACCCGCCGACAGAGCACAGGCAGCTTTTTCGCAGTGACGGGTGTTGGAGCACACGGGGTCGAAGACAACGTGCGGAAAAACCTCAGTTGTCTCGCGCGGTTGAGTCGGAGGCTTGGGAGGGTTGGTATTGAGAACGTAAACCCCGCCCACGAGAGAGCCCGTGTGGCGTGTATCATCCCTGGAAGCCGAGTGCGCATGGAGGGGTGCATACACCCTACGCTTTCAGCGCCGACTATGAAGAATGAGAGGCGGAGGGGGGGAGGAGCATGAGGAGAGGAGGGGTAGGATCAGGGGTGGGTGGTGTGGCTGCGGCTGCGGCTGCGCTAGGGATTGTGTTTGTGATGATGGTGGTGGTGGAGATGGTTTGGGTTTAGGTGCACACGATGGATCGGATGAGGGTGGCGGCGAGGAAGGAATCGTGGTTGTCGACGTTGAAGCGGACTTGAAGTGGGACCGCGTCGGTGATGGCGGTGGCGGCGCGGGTGCTCGGGATCTGGGAGGTAGTGTAAGCAAAGGGAAACGAGGGAGAATTGCATCGTGGGCGTCTGAGTTGTGTGCAAAAGGGGTGATATTAATGCATACAGAGGGAAAGTAAGGACTTACAACGCGCCAATGAGATTCTGAATAGCCTGTATATTAGCCTTCCAATCGACAGTTCCCTCGCTAACGTTCATACGGACAGAAGGTTTCCCCGGGTCAGGATAATAAGCCAACATAACGCCTAATAAGAGCGCATGTGGGAGTAGGAATACAGGAGAAAGGGAAGAGAGTGCAACTCACATATAAAGCCATACCCGGCCAACCACACCATCGTACGCTTCCACCCTTGCTTCCATAGGATGACTTCTTCGACGCGGTCCTGGAGCCAGAACACGGGTCCTACTTTTGCTAGAAGGCCCAGTTGCAGCTGGCGAGTGTGGCGAATCGGGAGAGAGGTGAAGATTTTGCGAGCAGGGCAGATCGAGTGAGTTCGGGTGTCTTGTGGGGATGATTGCAGACGGATTGTGTCGGTTGGAATGTCGACGTATTCGAAGGTGGCCATTGTAGTCAGACGAGGCAGGCTGGGGACAGAAGCAAAGGGTAAGAGAATCACATGTGAATACCGGGTATCTGATAAACTTACCATTCCCGGCGTTCAAAGTTAGTTCCAAGTAATTTCCTCGTTTACTCCGTCGAAAAGCAATCTAAGAAGAAACGTCTCTACGGTGTTCGGATGCTTCCTTGGGAGTCAAGATAACCGACGAACGAATGCAACAAGTCTTGGACGCAAACCGACAACCGTCATCGCCATCACGTCACCATGCTTACTCAATTTCTGCGACATTGTTTCCACCACCATTGTTTCCACCACCACACCAAGAAATATTAATGCGCCTTCCGCCTCATGCTACGATACCAGCGCTCACGAAGACCACGAGGAAGACCACGAAGACCACGAAGATCCCTGACGCCGATGGACTAGACGATCCAGAAGACCCGCTATGTTACGTGTCGCCAACGCCTACACCCCGACCGTCGCCTCTCGGAGTGGATCGAAGAAGTCGACACAGGGCTCGAGCTGAGTCGGTTTGCTGTACAACAGTCATGCTGCATGAACGTTCCCCGTTTCCGGTCTCAGAGCTATAGTTTCCAGATTACGTTTCCAGAAGCATGTACTTCATGGGTTTCTTCCACCAGTAGACTTCTAGTTATAGCAAATGGGTTGGGTACGGGCGTCAATTTGGCCTCGTGCCTTCCTCGCGCCAATGAGCCTCCTGCTGTGCATTTGCCACCTGACTCAGAGCGTCAGACTGAGCAAATCGTTCTTTTCCGTACCACTCGACCAACTGAACGTCGCACCAAAGCTTCCCTCTGATTTCTTCTTCACTACTCCCCCGAAACCTCTGCAGTTAGGCTCTTCGACCATCTACCACTGGCATCTGGCACTTCATTCAAACCCTGAAACTCTCACCTCATTCACCCTCGCATACCTAACTGGCCGAAGCAGCTGACCCCCCCTTTACGCTGTTCCCAATTCATATCTCTGTCTCTCCACCTTCGCGATGTCTACACCACCTCCAGAGCCCTCTCAGCCGTCGATGGAGGACTCGCAACCGTCCCCCATCAAAACAATCAAGGGACACGAGGGTGTAGTTTGGTCGGTATCATTCCTCCCCAGCGGCCAAGAGATTGTGAGCGCTTCTAGCGATGGCTCCATCCGCACTTGGGACATTGAGATAGGCGAGGAGTCAGGGGATGCGCTCCTAGGTCACGAAAGAGCCGTCCGCAGCGTCGCCTTGCTCCTGGATGGACAGAGACTTGTCAGTGGCGGGATGGACAAGTCGGTCCGGGTTTGGGACCTTGGCACTCGGGAGCTCGTTGGTCGTCCTTGGGAAGGACACTCTGACACCGTCAGTTGCGTGGACGTATCCCTCGACAGCCGCTTTGTTGCCAGCGCCTCATATGATTCATCAGTTAATATTTGGGACCTGGATAGCGGAGAAAAGGTGTTTGGAGAAATGAGATGTGACGGCCTTGTTGACTTCATCAAATTCTCCCGCAACGGATCAAAATTGGTGACATGTTCGGGGGATGCCCATGTCCGGATCTGGGATTGGCGCGAAGGAATATTCTTGGTTGGGCCGATGGAGGGGCATGAAGAGGACGTCTACTCTGCTGTGTGGACGTTCGACGATAGGCAGCTCATTTCTGCAGGTGAATATTCAGAGATACGACGCTGTGACTCCGAGACGGGTGAGTCTATTGGGGAACCTGTGGTGGCACACGAAGGATATATCTATTCTCTGGCTCTATCGAGCGACGGAAGTATACTTGCGAGCGTGTCCTCAGATCGTACTGCAAAACTCTGGGATGCTTCGACGCTCGAGCTGCTGGCGACATTCTGGCACAAGGGTCAGGCCATCTCCGTCTCGTTTTCCCCTGACAACAAGCTTCTCGCCACCGGGTGCTACGATCATTTGATCTACCTGTGGAACGTACCCCAACTGGAGGGCAACAAACAATCCGAGAATGACTCTTTTCTTGATGTATGTCCCACAGCCTGTGTGGATGCAGAACTCGCTGCTGATACCAGTTAGCTACCGGCCATAGTCCCCTCTGGAGAGAATCCCGAGATGCAGGGCGCACAAACCATTTACTTACAATAGGGGAGCTCTTAGACGTGAGTTGAATTTGTCTACTACGGCTGTTGTTCACGGGCGAGGTATCTAAATCATTTCTAAGTTCCCGGCGACATCACGCCCACCTGCGAACGGGCCGGCAAAGCCTGCACAATTCATTGTGGTTGTAGGCAACGGTCCACGAAGGCGAACTCCAGCTGAGAATGAAGAGAATGCAGAGGAGGAGGAGGAAGAGAAAGAGAAAGAACCCAATGAGGAACAAGGCAATTCGCAAGGGGCGGTCGCAGCGCCTGACTCCGACTCTGATTCGGCAGCGTTCACGGCTGTTACTGGAGATGCTGCCATTGGGTGTGTTACGAGATGGTCACATGTTATCTTTAGTGGCTATGTTTCATTCACGGCATTGTGTGTCTCTGGTGTGAACCACACGGATGTTTACTGTAACTTAGTACGATGATACGGTCAAGTTGTAGGTCGGGTCTTTGGTAGAAACCCGTCCCTTCCCCCAGGTCTCGCGTCCGCGCGTGGGTGGGCCCATGTATTGGTCGTATATATCCATCTGTCTATTCGGGATCCGTACCTTCATCCACGCCAAGCCGTCCTTTCTTATCCTTACCGCACCACATCGAGTCCATGTCCTGTGCCCACCCACGCTCAATATCGGCCCTCCACCCTTCCGCCTCTACAAATGCCCAACCGGGGGAGAGCGAGAATGTAAGATTGCTGCTGTGCGTGTGGGGGATTAGTACGTGATCCTGTTCGGAGGGGGCGGAGAGTCTGTGAGTGAGCGTGCACTGCGAGGAAGGAGGAATCCTGGACATCGATGTTGAAGCGGACTCGAAGTTGGAGCGCATGGATGACGGTGGTGGTGGCGCGGGTGGTTGGTGGTGTGAGAAATGAGACAAGATGGAAGATCGCATCGTGGAGGTCCAAGAACGACGTCTCGGGCTGCGCGAATGTGAGCGGCAATGAGATCTGTGCCTTCTGTGCACTGCACTGCGAGACCGAGAGCGTTTATGAGAGCGTCACGGAGAACGTGAGCGACAACGAAATCCGTGAGGTTGTGTGCGAAAGGAACGACGTTAATGCGTATGGTGTAGAGCGGGAAGTAGCGACTTACAATGCGCCTATGGGATTTTGAATAGCCTGAATCAACAGCTCACTCGCCAACGTTGATAGGGCTAGAAGATTTCCTGGGGTCAGGATAATACACCAGCATGACGCTCAATAAGAGCACATGAGGGAATAGGGGTGCCATCTCGAGTGGGCTGTATGAAGTGGATGGAGTGACCGATGGAGTGGATCCGGGTGTGGGGAAGGATGAAGAGAGCATGAGCTGAGGGACGAGCGAGAGAGCTGATTTGGTCGGAGACGTGAACGTGCTCGTCGCAGATCCAGCACTCTGAGGGCTGACAGTGATACCATCGAACTGAACGCGCCATGGAGAAGGCACAGTTGCAGGTGTCGAGTTTGGTGAATCGGGAAGAGAGGTGAGGATTTTGCGAGCTGGGTGGGTCCACGGTGGCTTGTACAATTGTGTGGATGATTGGAGGCGAAGTGCGTCTGTTGGGATGTCGACGTATTCGAAGGTGGCCGTTGTAGCGAGCTGGGGAAGAAACTAAGTGGTAGAATCATATGCGAGTACAGTATATCTAATAAACTTACCTGGACTCCCAGCGTTCAAAGTTAGCTCCAAGTAACTTCCGCGTCGTCGAAACTCATCATGTCACCACGCTTACCCTTGGCAAGAACTTGTATGTGGATGGAAGTCATCGTTTTTTCCAGCCCCAGACAAAGCTTCCAATTCGTGTCCAGGAACCCAGACTTCATGTCCAGGAACTTGCTGTTTGTCCACTGTATTTGACTTGATGTGACTCTGGTGACGACCTGAACGTCTATATCTTTTTTGTCTGTTGGAATCAGCACGGGACTGGCCGTTTTCGCTCAGCGGGATCGTCCCCTTGGCTGCATCCTTAACCTCTCTGATCAGGCTGATGCATCCAGTATTATGTATCCAAGAGATTGTCTTCGAGTCTTTCTGCCACCTCCCGCCTAAGTTCCAAAAGATGTTGCTATCGCTCGCCGTTGCTTGCCGTTACTTCCATGATCCAGCACTTGATGTGCTGTGGGGAAGAAACAAAGTGCTGGGACCTCATCTCGTCGACTTATTCAAGATGCACAAAGTTCGTCAGGTGAGGGCAGCGAGAAGTCTTTTCCTGCTTTTCACTCATGATGATGATTTTGAAAGAACATCCAGGGACATCCATCCGAGGCAGAATAAACTCGAATTTAGGGCGCCCTCTTCAAGTACACCTCACACATCCGAGATCTCGGAGGCTACTCAGCCAACCCTACCCTTCCATATTCTTCGAACTTTCGCGACTACATTCCCCAATCTCCAAGCACTCAAATTATACGTTAGGGGAGTGCCCGAAGGGCCATTGCGCAACCTCTTGGACCAGGAATTCCCTGACCTGTGATCCTCCCCATCACCTTTTCCGAATTCGAGCTCTTTACCTCACTGGGGCAACATGGTACGAGCTATCAGATTACCGCGGTAAACTGAAGATTTCACCTCGTGACCTACACCTCGCAGAATTCGACGCACCAGAGAGCTGGCGTGTTCCGCCGGAATCAATATCCGGAATCATGGAAGTTGTCTCAGGTGCCGTGAATATCTCTGAGTTGTGCGAGTTCTCGTTTGGATGTGACAATCGCTCGTGCGTGTCCCTTGACCAGGTCTGTGCTGTCTTGCAGTGGCATAATGTGGCATAACTTAACGTATCTCGATTTCGCCACCTGGGTCACCATGACCGACTCTGAGTTGAAGGAACTCGCCACGGCGCTGTCTCTTTTGGAAGACCTCTCGCTCAATTCCGCCAACTTCAGCGGCCCAAATCCGTTACCGACGTAGAAAGGGCTTCTCCATCTCGTTCGGTTCTGCCCCAGACTGCTATCCCTCGGGATATCTCAGAGCATTCGCGGATTGGGAAGATGCGGAGGATATCGTCGATACATTGAAGAACATCGACTCTCAGGGAAGTCTCATATGAGATTCTGATGCGGTGTTGGTGCCAAATGAGAGCCTCACTATTCTCAATTTGCACAGCACCAACATCGATGACACCATCCTTGTTGCGCGTGTCGCGAGGGCGCGTTTCTCTTATTTTGATCCGGAGGAGTTACGGGTTACGGGACCTGGGGAGCCACTGAGATGTGTCCAAAAGCTTTTAAAACTTTCTCAGACAAGTAATGGCTCTTCGAATATCGTTGGATGTGTGGCTGAAGCGGATGTTCTAGGATGATTGGCTGGCGCTGGGGGAGAGTGGGTGGGAGGGAGCAGCTTCTTATATCTATACACCAGATAAACAGGAGGGAGCTCACGGCGCTCACGCAGTATGTGATACAGAAGGACACCTCGATACGTAATGAGTGTTCGATGCTCTGCATAAGATAAAATGTTGGTCTGTTATCAATGCAAACCTTCTCAGCGGGAATGAACCCATCAACACCATCAATGAATCCTCGTCCTTCACCAACGCAATCGCCGATGTGACTAACAGCACACACATAGGCGTTCTCACCCGAAAGCTAGCCACCCTTGTCATCACGCACGAGGATCTCCTGGCGAATATCCTCGCGCCCGCCTCTGCGCCTGGAGACGCAGAGCAGTCGCGCACCGTGTCAGCGTCCGTCGAACAGGCCCGGGAGTGGATTATTTGTCTTGGGAAGGCATACGGTTTCGCAGAGAGCGAGCTGGAGCCGCATTTACTTACCGTAAGGCCATATGCTGAGTGGATAGGGGTCCTCATCGGTGAGTATCAACCTCTCCCAATCAACTCCCGAGCCCCAGTCGTTCTGGTCCCGAAACGAGGCTGACTCAGTGGTGGCTTAAACAGGTGACGTAGCCGAGCTGGACCCAACAGCATTGAAGTGCTCGTTCCAAACTTGAGCGCGGTGTTAGTATCTTGGGAAAGGTGAGTTTGTTTTCGTGTTTTTTTGAGTGAAGATGTCGTGTTTGGCATGGTATCGAGAGCTCTGACAGTGAGCCCGGCTTAGACGCGATTAGTGGATGGGTGTTTAAGCAGGTTTGAGAGGCGTTGAGGACGTAGGCTGTTTGTGCATGTGATGCGAGCGGGGGAATGTGTTTATTTTGCTGCACGAGGCAGCGGGGCAGGTGCATATATCAGAGCAAACCTACGCTCGCCCACGCCCCCCCCCCCCCACCACTCCAATAGACCCTCCGCACCCACCTCCGTCTCCTGATCACTCACCCCTCCCCAGGTCTTGCGTCCGTGCGCGGTTGGGCCCATGTATTGGTCGTATGGATCCACCCGTCTGATCGGGATCGGAGCCACGTCACAAGATTCGTTAGTTGCGGGAATCAGGAGATTGAAGTGACGTATCATCCGCGCCTGGCCCTTCTTTTTGCTTATCCACACCGTACAGCACCGAGTCCGCATCCTGCGCCCCACCCACCCTCAAGATTGGCCCTCCACCCTTCCGTCTCTACAAATGCCCCACCCGGGGACAGTGACAATAGAAGGTTGCTGCTGTGCGTGTGTGGAGTTAGTGCGTGATCCCGTATAGAAGAGGTGGAAAGTTTGGGTTTAAGCGCGCACGATTGTAGAAAGGGTAGCCCATCGCGCGTAGGCCTATGAGACCAGAGTCCAGACACAAGGAAAACAACCCACCTAACCTCCCCACCAACCCCACCCCACCCATGCCTCCCCCTCGTCCACCTGCTCCTCTCGTTCGCGCGCAGGTTCAAATTAGACCACATCCTAACGGGCCGGTCCGCACCCAGACTCATCGTCCTCGAACTTCCATCCCCATTCGCATCCCCACTCTCTCGCTCCTCGCCAGCCTCCTCCACCACAGGCCCCTCCACTGCCACCGAATCCCTCCTACCCGCCGCCCCGCCGCCCCACCACTTGTTCTCCCAAAGCTCGACACGCCCCATCGCCCCCGTGCCCCACACCGCATCCTCGAGCCTGTCATCATCCCACACCCGCCGACCGAGCACACGCAGTTGTTTCGCGGTGACAAGCGTTGCAGCGCGGGTCGAAGGCAGCGTGCGGAAGAACCCCAGTGTTCTCGTGCAGTTGAGTCGGAGGCCCGGGAGGCTTGGTATTGGGAACACCAACCCTGATAACGAGAGGACCCGTGTGGCGTGTATCAGCCCCGGAACTCGCGGGCGCAGGAAGGGGTGCATGCACCCTCGCCTCCGACCCCAACTAGAAAGAATAAGAGGCGGAGGGGGCCAAGGGTGGACGCTAGGAGCAGGAGGGGCGGGAGGAAGGAGAGGAGGCATAGGATCAAGGGTGGCTGCCGCTGCGATAGGGGCTGTTGTTATGATTGTGGTGGCGAAGATCGCTTGGGTTTGGGCATACACGATGGATCGGATGAGGGTGACGGCGATTAAGGAGGAATCGTCGACGTTGATGTTGAAGCGGACTTGAAATGGGACCGCGTCGGTGATGGCGGTGGCAGCACGGGTGGTTGCGATGTGGGAGGTGGTGTGAGCAAAGGGAAAATAGGGAGTAATGCGTCGTGGGCATCTGAGCTGTGCACAAAAGGAGCGACCTCAATGCATACAGAGCAGAGTGGGAAGTAGCGACTTACAATACACCCGTGAGATTCTGAATAACCTGTATATTACCCTGCCAATCGACAGTACCCTCGCTAACATTGACAGGGACAGAGGTTTTTCCCGGATCGGGATAATACTGGAGATAGGGACGAGAGTGCAACGCACGTATACAGCCATGCATGGCTAACCACGCCGTCGTACGCTTCCACCCTTTCTTCCATAGCATGACTTCTTCGATGCGGTCTTGTAGCCAGAACACAACACCTACTTTTGCTACAAAACGGCGGAAATCTGAGATCATTATGGGGAGTGAGAGGAGGTTGCGTATGCCAAGCAGGCTATGGGAAGGAGCTCTTTGATTGGTTGGGGCGGATGGAGTAGCCGATGGAATGGATGCGGACGTAGGGAGGAATGAAGAGAGTAGCAGCTGAGGGACGAGTGAGAGAGCTGGTTTAGTCAGAGACGTGAACGTGCTTGTCGTGGATCCATCACCCGGAGGACTGATAGTAATAACATCGAACTGAGACACGTCATGGAGAAGGCGCAGTTGCAAGTGTTGAGCTTGGTGAATCAGGAAGAGAGGTGGCTATTTTGCGAGCAGGGCGGACTGAGTGAGATTGGGTGTCTATTGGGGACGATTGGAGACGAATTGCGTCGGTTTGAATGTCGACATATTCGAAGGTGGCCACTGTAGAGAGATGAGGGTGGGGACAGAAGTAAAGGGTAAGAGATTGTAAGAGAATCACATATGAATACCGAGTATCTGATAAACTTACCACTCCCGACGTTCGAAGTTAGTTTCAAGTAATTTCCTCACCTGTTCCGTCGAAACACAATCCAAGAAGAAAGGTCTCCACGGTGTTCGTATGCTTCCTTAGAGGTCAAGATCATGGACAAACGACTACAACTCTTGGACGCAAGCCGAGAACCGTCATCGCCATCCATACATCATCGCGCTTACCCAATCTCTGGGGCAGTGGTTACACCCTCACACCGACAATGCACCTTCCACCTCACGCGACGATACCACTAGCGCTCACGAGGACCACGAAGACAGCGAAGACGACCGTGATGACGACGACCTAGATGATTCAGAAGACCCGCTGTGTTACGTGCCACCCATACCTACACCCCGACGCATTTGCCTCTCGGAGTGGATCGAAGAAGTCGGCACAGGGCCCGAGCTGAGTCGGTTTGCTGTACAAGAGCCATGCTGCATGAGCACTCCCCGTTTCCGGTCTCAGAGCTATAGTTTCCGCACTACGTTCCCAGAAGACTGTGCTTCATGGGTTTCTTCCACCAGTGGACTTCTATTTACGGCAAATGGGTTGGGTATGGGCGTCAATTTGGCCTCGTGCCTTCCTCGCGCCAATGAACCTCCTGCCATGCATTTGCCACCAAGCTCAGAGTCTCAGGCTGAGCAAATTTTTCTTTTCCATATCAATCGACCAACTGAACGTCGAGTCAAAGCCTCACTGCGATTTCTTCTTAACCACTCCCCCGGGGCCTCTACAGTTAGGCTCTTCGACCATCTCTGGCATCTGGCACTTGATTTACAGCCTGAAACCCCCACCTCATTCACCATCGCATACCTGACTGGTTGAGGTAGCTGACCTTCCCCTTACGCTACACCAAATCGATCTCCCTGTCTCCCCGCCTTCGCGATGTCTATATCACCTTCGAGGGCTTCTCAGCCGCCGGTAGAGGAGTCGCGGCCATCACCCGTCAAAACATTCAAGGGACACGACAGGCTAGTTATGTCTATATTATTTCTCCCCAGCGGCCAAGAGATCGTGAGCGCGTCTTGGGATGGCTCCATCCGCACTTGGGACATAGAGACTGGCGAGGAGTCAGGGGATGCGCTCTTAGGTCACAGGGGATACGTCTACAGCGTCGCCTTGCTCATGGATGGACAGAGACTTGTCAGTGGGGGGGATGACAGCTCGGTCCGGGTTTGGGACCTTGGCACCCGGGAACTCGTTGGTCGCCCTTGGCAAGGACACTCTCGGCCCGTCAGATGTGTGGACGTATCCCCCGACAGCCGCTTTGTTGCCAGCGCGTCATACGATTCATCGGTTAGTATATGGGACCTGGGTAACGGAGAAAAGGTGTTTGAAGAAATGAGATGTGAAGGACGGGTTTACTTCGTCAAATTCTCCCGTGATGGATCAAAACTGGTGACATGTTCGGGGGATACCCATGTTCGGATCTGGAATTGGCATGAAGGAACACTCCTGGTTGGGCCGATGGAGGGGCATGCACGGAGTGTCCTGTCTGCTGTGTGGACGCTCGACGATAAGCAGCTCATTTCTGCAGGTTCTGGTTCAAAGATACGCCGCTGGGACTCCGAGACAGGCGAGTCTATTGGGGAACCTGTAGTGGCACATGATGGAGCTATCTATTCTCTGACTCTATCGAGCGACGGAAGAATGCTTGCGAGCGCGTCCTTTGATCATACTGCAAAGCTCTGGGATGCTTCGACACTCGAGCCGCTGGCGACATTCTGGCATGAGCGTCCGGCCATCTCCGCCTCCTTTTCCCCCGACAACAAGCTTCTCGCCACCGGGTGCGACAATCATCTGATCTACCTGTGGAATGTACCTCAACTGGAAGGTGACAAAAAATCCGATCACGACTCTTTTCTTGATGTATGTCCCACAGCCTTTCTTGGCGCAGAATTCGCTGCTGATACCAATTAGCTACCGGCCACGGTCCCCCCTGGAGAGAATCCTGGAACGCAGGGCGCACAAACCCATTCACTTACAATAGAGGAGCTCCTGGACGTGAGTGAATCTGTCTACTTCAGCTGCTGTTCACGGGCGGGGTATCTAAATCATTTCTAAGTTCCCGGCGACATCGCGCCCGCCTGCGAACGGGCCGGCAAAGCCTGCGCACAAGAAGCGCTTTCTCGACCGTCTCATACCGAGGCGCCGCCAAAGGTTACCGAGAGAAGTTCACGGTGGCACTGAGTTGCAGGAGTCGAGGAATGCGAAGCAAGGAAGGCTGCGTGCGTTCAGAGTAGCAGCAGCAAAGGCGAAAAAGGTATCTTGGTTTTGCACGATCACTTATACAGCCGATCTGACATGGCTGCACAGTTCATTGTGGTTGTAGGCAACGGTCCACGAAGGCGAACTCCAGCTGAGAATGAAGAGAATGCAGAGGAGGACGAGGAAGAGGAAGAGGAAGAACCCAATGGGGAACAAGGCAATTCGCAAGGGGCGGTCGCAGCGCCTGACTCTGACTCTGATTCGGACAGCGTTCACGGCTGTTGCTGGAGATGCTGCCATTGGGTGTGTTACGAGATGGTCACATGTTATCTTTAGTGGCTATCTTTCATTCACGGCATTGTATGTCTCTGGTGTGAACCACACGGATGTTTACTGTAACTTAGTACGATGATACGGTCAAGTTGTAGGTCGGGTCTTTGGTAAAAGCCCGTCCCTTCCCCCAGGTCTCGCGTCCGCGCGTGGGTGGGCCCATGTATTGGTGGTATAGATCCACCTGCCATTCGGGATCGGAGCACCACGTTACAAGATTCGTTAGTTGCAGAAATAAGGAATAGAGGAGACGTACCCTTATCCACGCCAAGCCGTCCTTTCTTATCCTCACCGCACCGCATCGAGTCCATGTCCTGTGCCCACCCACGCTCAATATCGGCCCTCCACCCTTCCGCCTCTACAAATGCCCAACTGGGGGATGTATCCTGTCATAATGCAACTGATTCTATACATAATTCCCTTTGTCTGAACACGATCAGTAACCCCACAAAACCCCACTCCCCGGAGCATGCAATGTATAGCACTCACTAACGGACTTACAGATTACAGCAGTTCCCCGAGTCGACCTAGTAGATTGAGGGGTCCTGCGGTGTGCTTTAGTGTGAGGATCGGCACAGGCGTGCTTACTGTTTCGTCACACCCGCAAACCATCGTGCCCTGGGCATCAGAAGAAAAATGCGGTGCGCAGCCAATACCACATACCCCTTGTTCCAGAGGTCAGGTTGGTACCCACTCTCTCCCATAACTATACACGAGGTCACTGAGGTGTTTACTCGCAGCCGCCACAAATTTTGCTCGTGGTTCCTGAGTTCGTGTAGGCGCCGTTGCATACCTAGGTGTGTTTGCCAGCAGAGGCCCCGCTGTAGAGTCGAGGTCCCAATAAATCAGGTCTGGGCTTGTCGCTATGCTGAGACTAGATGATCCGCCGTTTCATTTAGTTCACCCGGGTTATTGGGAGTAAGTCCGTACCTCTCCATCGATAATACCAGCAGTCGCGTGTGAATCGACATCGACGATCACACGATTTTGTGTCCTTGGTACCTGAAGAGAGTGTCATCGTGAATTGGTTGAGTTTGACCTTGCAAGATGCCTCAGCACAGTGTGGGAGCGGTGGAACGCTGCAGGCTGAGAGTTAGAGGTCCGTGGAGCGTATCAGCGTAAACCAGTCAGTTCTCAGTACACCAAGCATCCGAGGAACGGTACGGTCGATCATCGAGGGCATCAAGAAAGACAGTGCACCGATTCAAGTTCATATTCACGAAAGCCGTACATATCGACGTTCTCATGGAGCTTGATAATGACGAGGGAAGTGTTCCGAGCATGGCATGAGATAATGGAGGATGACGTACAGGCAGAGAAGCGTTCTGCGAGGGTCGAGCTTTGTGTTTTAGCCAGGCACGATCCAGGGGATATATTGGTTAAGTTGGTGAAGAGAGATGACAAGAGAGGGTGTGTGTGTATCTCTCACAAACTCACCGATAGGATTTCTCAAAACTAGCGCGTCGTCATTTATTCGAGTGCGTCGTACTATGTGTTGAGAACCAATACCCATGATATTAGCGCAGTCAAAACATCGCAGACGCGTTTGCAAGTCATGGTCGCAAATCGTGCGAAATGCTGTAAGTTTTCCACCCTGCGCAGCTGCAATATGATCGACACAAAGATCGCAGATGGGAAGGGAACGAGTTCGTTGGTGTCAGTGTTAGTTGTACCATGCCCGGGTCCCGGTTGGTTGCGCTTATCCTTCAATACTGGCTATGAAATTTGTTGGCCCGGTCCGCAGTATGGTGACGGCCCTTGTAAACGCGGATGGGGGAGGAATTGGTAGGAGTGTGATTGGTGTTACACCTCCAAGTAACGCACGCTTACCACTGACATTCCCTCCCACCCGCAGATCATCGCGCCCTAGTCAACAGAAGAAAGACGTCGGGAAGTCAGCTGATACTGCATGTCCCCTGCCCCAGATTTCACAACAGTACATACCATGCCACCTTTCATACAATACACGAAATTACTGAGATATCTACTCGTAGCCGCCACAGAGATCTACTCGTACCTCCTAAGCATTTTGGTGAGTCCGTGGAGTTCGTATAGGCGGCGTTGAATGCATAGATACGTTGCCTGGTTAAAGCAATACATTGTGTAATTCGGGTATCGAAGAGAGTATGTGATGAAACTGACGTACAGCCTCCACCCGCCATTATACCTAGCAAATAAGTGTTGATCTCTAACACTTTCTTCATCCTGCCTGAGACTATCCAATCCGCCGTTCCATCCTCGCCGATAATACTCCAATCGTTTACCGCAAGTCTACGACGACAATCACGCCTCATGCTACGGTATGCAGACGTGCGCGTCGTCGTATATTGACCTTGTAATTCAGCAAGCGGCCGCCCGAGAGTGGTTGGGTTGGGGAAGAAGGAACTGACTGGGGACCTGATGGGGAGGAGGGATGTATCTCTCTCGGACTCACATTCATTCGAGTGCGTCGTATGTGTTGAGAACCCACGATATCAACCGAGTCAACACTTCACAGATGCGCTTGAAAGCGACGCTCGCGAATCGTGTAGATTCCGGATCGGTCCTGTTACAAGATCGGAGAGATGACCGCCGCCGGGTTCGTTGGAGAGGCTGACCGCCGCTTTCTCCGGGGGGCTGATTGGTGCTCTGTCCTGCACGGCGACCGGTGATCCTGTGTCGCAACCGTTCAGTAAGGGTGCTGCTATGTGTGTGGGGAGTTAGTACGTGATGCCGTATAGAAGAGACGGAAATTATGGGTTTAAGAATTGAAGAGAGGATGGCACGTCACGCGCTGGATCACCCCCAGGCGCAAACAAGAGCGAGGGAAAAGGGTAGGGACAATACAACCAAAGAGGATGGGATAGACACGAGGAAACCAGAAAGCACATGCGACGAGTCCACCTGCTCCTCTCGTTTGCGCGCAGGTTCGATTGAGACCACGTCTCAACGGGCCAATCCGTACCCAGACCCAATGTCCCCGAACTTCCACCCCCATTCGTATGCTCGCTCTCTCGCTCCTTGCCAGCCTCCTCCCCTGCAGCCTCCTGCACCACCATCGACCCACCACTCGTTCTCCCAAAGTTCGACGCGCCCCATCGTCCCCGCGCCCCACATCGCGTTCTCGAGCCTGTCGTCATCTCACACCCGCCGACCAAGCAGAGGCAGCTTTTTCGCGGTGACGGGTGTTGGAGCACGCGGGGTCGAAGGTAGCGTGCGCCTTCAGCGCCGACTATGAAGAATGAGAGGCGGAGGGGGGGAGCATGAGGAGAGGAGGGGTAGGATCAGGGGTGGGTGGTGTGGCTGCGGCTGCGCTAGGAATTGTGTTTGTGATAATGGTGGTGGTAGAGATGGTTTGGGTTTAGGTGCACACGATGGATCGGATGAGGGTGACGGCGAGGAAGGAGGAATCGTGGATGTCGACGTTGAAGCGGACTTGAAGTGGGAGTGCGTCAGCGATGGGGGTGGCGGCACCGGTGGTTGAGATCTGGGAGGTGGTGTGAGCAAAGGGAAATGAGGGAGAATTGCATCGTGGGCGTCTGAGATGTGTGCAAAAGGGGTGACATGAATGCATACAGAGGGAAAGTAAGGACTTACAACGCGCCAATGAGATTCTGAATAGCCTGTATATTAGCCTGCCAGTCGATAGTTCCCTCGCTAACATTCATACGGACAGAAGGTTTCCCCGGGTCAGGATAATAAGCCAACATAACGCCTAATAAGAGCACATGAGGGAGTAGGAATACAGGAGAAGGGGAAGAGAGTACAACTCACATATAAAGCCGTACACGGCTAACCACGCCGTCGTACGCTTCCACCCTTGCTTCCATACTATGACTTCATCGACGCGGTCTTGCAGCCAGAACACGGAACGTATTTTTGCTACAAAACGGCGGCATTCTGAGGTCATTATGGGAAGTGAGAGGGGGTCGCGTGTGCTAAGCAGAATATGGGAAGGCGATCTTGGATTGGCTGTAGAGGTTGAATTGGAGGTAGAAGAGGAAGTGGTTGAAGGGGATGGAGTGGCCGACTGTGTGGATGTGGATGTAGGGAGGGATGAAGAGAGTAAGAGCTGAGGGAAGAGAAAGAAGGCTGATTTAGTCGGAGACATGAATGTGCTCGTCACGGATCCAGCACTCGGAGAGCTGATACTAGTAATACCATCGAACTGAACGCACCAGGGAGAAGACATAGTTACAGGCGTCGATTTTGGTGAATTGGGGAGAGAGGTAAGAATTTTTCGAGCTGGGTGGGCCCACGGTGACTTGTGCGGACGATTGGAGACGAACTGCGTCTGTTAGGATGTCGACTTATTTGAAGGTGGCCGTTGTAGAGACGCGAGGCAGGCTGGGGAAGAAACAAAGTATAAGAGAATCACATGTGAATACCGAGTATCTGATAAACTTACCACTCCCGGCGTTCGAAGTTAGTTCGAAGTAACTGCCTCGGCGATACCGTCGAAACACAACCCAAGGAGAAATGTCTTCGCGCTATTCGTATGTGTCTTTTGAGGTCAAACTCACCGACGACGCAAACCGAGAACCGCCATCGCCATCACGTCACCACGCTTACCCAATCTCCCCGGTATTGATCGCACCGCTACACCGACAACGCGCCTTTCGCCACACGCGACGATACCACCAGTGCTCACTAAGACCACAAAGAAGACCACGAAGACCATGAGCAAAATCATGACGCCGAAGACCCAGACCATCCAGAAGACTCGCCACGTCACGTGCCGTCCACGTCTATATCCCGACGCGTTCGCCTCTCGGAATGAATCGAAGAAGTCGACACAGCGCTCGAGCTGAATCGGTTTGCCGTACAAGAGTCATGTCCCATGAACGTTCCCCGTTTCGGACTTTAGAGCTATATTTTCCAGACTACGTTCCCAGAAGAATGTACTTCGCTGGTTTCTTCCACCAGTGGACTACTAGTTACGGCAAATGAGTTCGGTATGGGCGTCAATTTGGCCTCGTGCCTTCCTCGCGCGCCAATGAGCCTCCCGCCATGCATTTGCCGCCAGACTCAGAGTCTCAGGCTGAGCAAATCGTTCTTTTCCGTACCACTCGACCAACCGAACGTCGCGCCAAAGCTTCCCTGCGATTCCTTCTTCACCACTCCCCCGACACCTCTGTAGCTAGGCTCTTCGACTATCAACCACTGGCATCTGGCAACTTCATTCAAACCCTGAATCTCCCACCTCATTCACCCTCGCATACCTGACTGGTCGAGGCAGCTGACCACCCCTTACGCCGTACCCAATTGACATCTCTGTATCCCCACCTTCGCGATGTCTACATCACCTCCAGAGCCATCTCAGGCGCCGGTAGAGGACTCGCGACCATCCCCCATCAAAACATTCAAGGGACACGAGGACATAGTTCGGTCTGTATCATTCCTCCCCAGCGGCCAAGAGATCGTGAGCGCTTCTTACGATGGCTCCATCCGCACTTGGGACATCGAGACTGGCGAGGAGTCGGGGGATGCCCTCCTAGGTCACGAAGAAGGCGTGTACAGCGTCGCCTTGCTCCTGGATGGACAGAGACTTGTCAGTGGGGGGCAGGACAAGTCGGTCCAGGTTTGGGACCTTGGCACTCGGCAGCTCGTTGGTCGTCCTTGGGAAGGACACTCTGAGCGCGTCTTCTGCGTGGACGTATCTCTCGACAGCCGCTTTGTTGCCAGCGCCTCATTCGATTCATCGGTTCGTATTTGGGACCTGGATAGCGGAGAAAAGGTGTTTGAAGAAATGAGATGTGACGGCCCGGTTAACCTCGTCAAATTCTCCCGCGACGGATCAAAACTGGTGACATGTTCGGGGGATACCCATGTTCGGATCTGGGATTGGTGCGAAGGAACACTCCTGGTTGGGCCAATGGAGGGGCATGAAGAGGCCGTCTACTCTGCTGTGTGGACGCTCGACGATAAGCAGCTCATTTCTGCAGGTTATGATTCAAACATACGCCGCTGGGACTCCGAGACAGGCGAGTCTATTGGGGAACCTGTGGTGGCACATGCAGGACCCATCTATTCTCTGGCTCTGTCAAGCGACGGAAGAATGCTTGCGAGCGCGTCCTTAAATCATACTGCAAAGGTCTGGGATGCTTCGACGCTTGAGCTGTTGGCAACATTCTTGCATGAGGGTCAGGCCCTCTCCGTCTCCTTTTCCCCCGACAACAAGCTTCTCGCCACCGGGTGTGACGATCATCTGATCTACCTGTGGAACGTACCCCAACTGGAGGGCGACAAACAATCCGATCATGACTCTTTTCTTGATGTATGTCCCACAGCCTTTCTGGACGCAGAATTCGCTGCTGATATCAGTTAGCTACCGGCCACAGTCCCCCCTGGAGAGAATCCTGGAACGCAGGGCGCACAAACCCATTCACTTATAATAGAAGATCTCCTGGACGTGAGTTCAATCTGTTCATTCTTGCTGCTGTTCACGGGCAAGGGATCTAAATCATTTCTAAGTTCCCAGCGACATCACGCCCACCTGCGAACGGGCCGGCAAAGCCTGCGCGCAAGAAGCGCTTTCTCAGCCGTCTCATACCAAGGCGCCGCCAAAGGCCGCCGAGTAAAGTTCAAGATGGCACTGAGTTGCAGGAGCCGAGGAATGTGAAGCAAGGAAGGCTGCGTGCAATCAGAGTAGCGGCAGCAAAGGCAAAAAAGGTACCTCGCTTTTGCACGACCATTTTTACAACCATTCTGAAATGGCCGCGCAGTTCATCGTGGTTGTCGGCAACGGTCCACGGAGGCGGACTCCAGTTGAGAATGAAGCAAATGCAGAGGAGGAGGAGGAGGAGGAGGAGGAAGAGGAGGAGGAATCCGATGAGGTGTCCAACTCTGACTCTGATTCAGACAGCGTTCACGGCTGTTGCTGGAGATGCTGTCATTGGGTGTGTTACGAGATGGTCACATGTTATCTTTAGTGGCTATCTTTCATTCGCGGCATTGTATGTCTCTGGTGTAAACCAAACGGATGTTTACTGTAACTTCGTAAGGTAGCCCTCACACCTGAGACACGGTCGGAAAAGTTCACATAACAAAGTCGCCACATATGGGTTAACAGATTGCGCCTCGGAAATGGGCTATGTTTGCATGCATATATGTAGCAGATACAAAATATCTATTTCACTCTGATTACGAAACATGGCCAAGCAAACAAAGGCAGAACAATAAGAGCTATTATAGACAAGATTTGGGAAAGACTTTTCCTCAAAGACAAATTGACGACAAATGCTGCCAAAGTCCGAAAAGTTT
>KN839874.1:210490-255761 GCA_000827185.1 Hydnomerulius pinastri MD-312 | reverse complement strand
TAAGTCATGGTTAGTTTTGGTGATCTCCAATTTTATTTTATTTTATTTTTGAACTTACAGCACAAATGATATTCCCAGATAAAAAAGATAATGTAGGACAATATATGCCAGTCCTTCATAACTGATCAAATATACAAACACACCCAGAATGTTTTCCATGACATCAAAGCTATCAATGATCTACAGCTACCAGCTAGATATAGATTGTCAATATAGCATGACTGGTGGTTTTTGATCTATGCTGTCATCACAGTCTAGCAATATCTAACATGACCTATGTGTGTATCATTCTGATGCAGATTACAGACCATTTATAATAGATAATGTCATATATATTTATATCTTTTCCTCATCGATTTCCTGATGAATGCTCCACGTGTCGTTTAGTGACGAATAAGATCGGAGGAGAAAATTACCTGTCGTGCGATCATGGCAGCGACGACTTCGTGAGGATCTTCACCCGCTACGACAGACCACAGCATGCTAGACCGCTGCTCACGCTCTGGAAGTAGGTCATTTGGAGAGATGTCCCCAGCTCCGCCTAATTATGCTTTTCAACCCCCAGCTACGCCAAAAAGATCCACTACAGCAAGATGGGCGGCAGAAACCTTGATAAGTAAGGTAATGTCTATTCGTGTTTTGAATCCACAGAAAAAATAACATGGCATGGACCTTGCTTTCCAAGCAAGGTAATGCTAGCGCTAGTCCACGTTGCCAGAGCGCTATCAGGGATTCATAACTTCCTGGGACTCAGGTCCGAGCGGAATTTCTGCACGTGTCAACCACTTTGAGGGACCGTACTGGACAATTCCTTTTTTGTACTTAGCACACGTGAACTTGACTTCGATCTCGGCTTAGTCGAGTAACTTGTATGTTTCTGACCTGCGTTTTTGCCGGCGACTGATGCCAGCTCTGGTTTTGACTTCGATTTTGCCATGAAAGCAACTAAGGCCGCCCCCGTTTTGTTCCAGCAATTTGCAGTTCGATGTAGCAGCCGAGAATTTAGCGTATGGTGGCGGCATCTGAAACTTATGTCCGCGAAGTGAATTGCCTAACTGGGATATGTTGTCCAAGAGACATAGTGATGCGTCGAGCCTGGTACTGTAAAGTAAAAGTCATTCTACAACATTCCTTGGAACAACCCTGAGGCCTGAGGGAGCCGAAAAATGACAATAGAAGAAGAGAGCTGTGGTCGAGCAAACGAGACCAAGAAACCCGAAGTTACTGAGTTGCCTTTACACCCCTAACTTTCTCGCAAAATGATGTCCAATAATATGCCTGCATCGCAGCGATGTGCGATTTTTCCCACAGAAACACTGATCCGAATTGGAACTCCGTCTATGCTGCTAATCCTGGCCGCTACATCGAACTGCAAATTGCTGTCATTTGCCTAAGTTTTGACCGCCCCACTAAAGTAAGGAATATTCCCCCTCTTCCGTCACCACGACCCTGCCAGGCCGCATACACTTGCCTCACAACCACGACACCTTTCAATCGCCCCTATACCTTGGAAGGGACAGCGAGTGATGTGCATTTTGTATTACTTCGTAGTACGGTCTTTCCTTATCATACAACACGGCTGGTCGTGGGGGTGCTCAAGTTACTAGAGTCTCTCGATGAGTCATACTATCCCAGAGGAGACTAAACGCTTAGTACATGCAGGTGATGATTCACTAAACAGATAAAACAAGTTTAATATGCTAGTATGCCTGCAGAGCTTCGCCGACGTCCCACCTGCACGACTACGTGAGGACCATACTGTAAAGTAATGTCCCTGTTTATATGCTCATCCACTCAGGTGTCGCATGCCAACAGGGTCACGACCGGAGCGCGGGCGAACATCTAATATTGCAGAGCATGGTTAGCCATCTAGGGACACGAGCTCCACCCACCGAGACCACTCGTTTACAAGATGTCCCAGTGTCGATTAATCCACCTATCATTACACCACCAGTCGAACTATGTCGCAGCGATTTTCGGGATATCAGCTCGCAGCCTTCATTGCCGAGGCTTTGGGCGTGAATTCGGCGAACCCGAAGACTGTGATTCTATTGATTACAAGGGGAAGGATGGAACACTGACATGGTTCTACGAAACTACACATCCTCATCAGCCCCAACACTTGCTCTCCCCAACGTTGACCGAGAACTCCAGAGTCCAGATGAGAGCATGTACTAACTATTATTTTCCTCACTTTGATTGTCGGGTAGTCTCCCCCTGGGCAGACTGAAGAGTTGAAGCAAGATGATCGTTACTTCTCCACTACGGTTGTCGGGCGAATCGAGTGGGATGGGAGTGTTCGGGTTGGTTGTGGGCAATGGCGTTGCGAATTTGGGTTGAAAGCAATGCGGGGAACACTATTTTCGCCTGTTCCTATGTCAGTCTGACATGGATTACCTCCATGTTGTCACCATCAATGGAGCAGCAAAGGTGAAAACCCAAGTTTTGGAGTGCGTACTCGAGAACTCAAAAACCAAGGCCAAATTTTCAAGTTCCTGAGCTAATCATTGACACCATCGAGATCTAGTTCAGGTGGCTCGGAGTCAAAAACTTCAATTTGAGCACAAAATCGAAGTCTTAAATTTTGTCCAATACGGGCCCTCATACACCACTGATCCCCATCGCGAGTTTTCACTGGGATTGGAAGAGTGTTCAGCGAGCCTTTGCACATGAGGGCCTAGTGTTCGGCACTGGGACCGGTGTTTAGTGTTGGTAGTCTGTTCCCACGCCTACTCAACTAGTCGCTGCATGCCACAGGGAGTCTGGGACGCACTTCGCTACACCCCCCTGGATGCTCGCAACTACCCTGGACGCCATCGAAGACTCTCTTGGGATCGAGAGCTGCGGAGTGCCATCGGTAAGCATATTTTGTCTCAGGGGGAGAGATCCTGGATCCCATTGCGACCATTTTACGCACAGATCTTGCTCTGCAAAGTGCACCAAACTCGACTATCATGGTCAACTATCTACAGGTACACAACAGGTCTCCAAGGTGTGAGTTACTGATGAACAAAAGAGTGTCAGCCCACGCGCTCGGCCAACGGACTTGACGAGGAAGATTGAGCTTCAGGAGAATGCCCATGCTTATGCATACACTGGCCTCGGAGTGGTTCATAGGAGTACTTTACGCCAACGCGGACCAACGAGAGAGGTTCTTCTGCGATGTGGACCAAGTGGACTTCTTGACTGAAATCAACTGCAGGTAGCAGTAAAGGGTCTTGTTTTCAAAACCTTTAGCAAAGCAGCACGAAAGGAGCTAGTCGAGGTAAGGTTGTTGCTGCCCTCCAAGTGGTATTCGCTTTATCCCACACCGATAGGCGCTGAAACGCGCGGTATGTGTTTGGGAGAAACTGAGCCATGAAAACATCTTACCAGTGATTGGTGTGATATACGGTCTCGGAACCTTACCCGCTGTGGTCTGCCCTTGGATGACTCAAGGCTCCATGAACGATTACCTCGATTGTCATTTTGATGGGCTTACCGCCGAACAAAGATTTAGCCTTGTTAGTCATTACCTCACCAGCTATCATAGTTCAATCGGCGTTCGCTGATATTGGCCTGCTAGATAAACCAAGTGGGAAACGGGCTTAAATACCGTGCGCGATAGCGCTCATAACAAAGAATATGTATGCTCACCAATTTTTCGCAGTTCACTCCATGGATCTGGTCCACGGCAACCTGACAGGGGTATGTACAATTTTTCTGAATACGTCATATTCCCGCTAATTCCAGCAGACAAATATTTTGTTCGATGCGGAAGGGAAAGCCCGTCTATCAGATTTTGGTCTCCCCACAGTGCTTAGCGAGCACGATCCATCCTACTCGATCTCTTGTCATGGACAGGCAGTGCGCTGGGCCGCCCCGGAGCTGTTTGCACGTCCGGACTCCAGTGCCGACTCCTTACTTCCGACGACGACGAGTGATATTTACTCGTTTGGTTGTATTGCTCTCCAGGTATGTCCTTATAAGCTCACCGTATCACGGCGCTCAGAACAGTCGACCCCTCTAGGTACTCTCTGGAGAGCTCCCCTATTGCAGGACAAAGTGGACTGAGCAATTGGTAATACTGAAGTTCCGTGGCCAAGAACCTGTGGATGAACTCACGCCTGCCATTACCCCGGCGATTTTGGAGTTCCTTAGACGGTGCTGGTTCGTAAACAGAGACGGACGCCCCAAGATGAAAGAAGTATTGGTGTTTCTTGAGGGGTTGCAGGCTTGAATGTTTGAACTCTGTCATAT
This sequence comes from Hydnomerulius pinastri MD-312, assembly GCA_000827185.1. Lineage (NCBI taxonomy): Eukaryota > Fungi > Basidiomycota > Agaricomycetes > Boletales > Leucogyrophana > Leucogyrophana pinastri. Next base: position 251,522 of record KN839874.1, on the reverse strand, counting down.
GGCTTTCGGCTTTGGTCTCGTCATGCTCCGGGACGTGCGGCTCTCGGTACCCACCAAATTATTTACAAATCAAGACGACTCGGTCTACGAGGTTGCTAGTTTCGGATGTATGTCATACTTTTCTCTGTCGTCGTAATACATATGCGTTTTGGGAGAAACAAGCACTTTCTCCCAAGATTTACATCCATTATTAAGAAACGAGAATCACAACGTCGTGCCGTTCAGCTGTAATACGAGCGCCCCAGCTGTCTGCACGCCATGCATGAGTAACAACCTCTCCCGGCCCGAGTGAAACACAACAGGAATAACGCCCAACTCTTCCCATGCCCTCATTTGGACACTTCCAACAGGCGAGTCAGGATAGTATGGCGTTGGGGGGTGCGTCGGGTCCGTCACAACGGCAGGTAGAATATGTTTATGGATGATGCGGGGCTGGGAGAAGGGTCGAATGGAACGGGTCGTTGGGTTTTGTTGGATCTTGAGGTGACGGGGAGAGGTTTCATTGGGGGACTTGTCGATAATCTACATGTCGACGTGAGCTTTGTTCTCGATGAGGCGTGAAATACCTCAAGAGCCTGAGACTCACTTTCGTTCTCACCACACCAAATTGCTAAGCTCGGATGTCCCCTCAGACGACGCACGATGTTGCGCGTCTCTTTCTCTATTTCTGTAATGAAGGTGAGTTCGGGTCCAGGGTAGATCCCGCTCGCATGCGAAGCACACAGGGGCTGTTGACCAGCTCCAGAAGCAAAGTACAGATTATACGTGAGGGTAACACGGTAGCCTGACTGGACAGGAAGGACTCTTCGTTCCATGTGTTGCTCAAGGGGCACTGTATTCAAGTCTCCCGGGAGCGTCATTAATGTTTCCAGTATGGGGGGAACACATCTGTATATATTGCTTGCAATCGCGGAGATACAGGAGACATCGGAACATATTATGGGGAGATACACCAGACTACAATAGACGATACAAGATCGAGAGAGAAAGAGGAAATGAAGTGATACAGATTCGATGATGTGAAAAGGAGAAATGAAGGGGATAATCGGGAATACATATTGAGAGGGAAAAGACAGGCGATGGAAAGATAATGGAGATACAAGTCGATACATCGGGGCTTGGTAAATAGAATAGAATAGAACTGACTACAATCGACGACGAGAGACCACATAGGAGCCACCTGAAGATCGGCCACGGTAATCATGGTCGGAAAGCTGCAAGACGCCAGTGATGAAGAGACAATCGCGAATAGCTTGGAAAGTAACGACGCCGCGAAAATATGTGGGCGCGCGAAAGATTCCAATGCTGGTCGTGAGTGAATCTTATTCTGGAGAGAGGCAACTCGAAGATGCTGAGTATCGAGGCAGTGTCTTCAGGCGGTTTTCAGTGGGCAGTTGAACGTCGAGTTGTAGTTGTAGTCGGAATAGTCGTGTGATTGACGAATAGTGATGTGGTGGCCGAATCCAAAGCGGAACCTTCATTCTTGGTCGTCCGTGTCGCCAATACTGACATACAAGAACACCAATATGGAGCACACATAGGCAACCAGTATGGAGAATAACGGCTGAAGGTAGACGGGGTGAGTCTGGAGAAGAGAATGAAAAAGGGAAAGACTGCTTACATCAATTATACTAGGGAGCAGCGGCCGTGGAGCGTAAGCGAGAACGGCTATTGTGACCGTGGCACTGAGGACGGCTGAAGCCCATGTTGGCATGCGTGTTTGCGGATCCTCTTCGAATTTGCGCAGAATCCACTTGTGGAGATATTGAAATCCGAAGCACAGGGGTAGCAAGAGGCCGAGGGCGAAGGTCGAGAACAGTCTGGCTCGAGGGCAGGAAGAAGCTTGGGGCCGTCGCGGCTTCCTGTCACTTGCATTCGATGTCGACTTCGAACGGTTGACTGGTTTCGACTTCCTAGCCGCCGGTTTTGACTTCCTCGCAGCAGGCGTTGGTGTGGCGGGCTTCGACTTCTTTGCAGAGGACCGTGCGGGAAAGGGAGGAGCCTGAGACCGTCGCGGCCCCCCGTCACTCGCACCTGATGTCGATTTCGAACGGTTGACTGGCTTCGACTTCCTGGCCGCCGGTTTAGACTTCTTCGCAGTAGGCATTGGTGTGGCACGCTTCGACTTCTTTGCGGAGGCCGGTACGAACGGTGGTTGAGCCCTGTTGTGCGGCCCATTAGCTCTGATATACGAGACACTGGTGGTGGATATCTTACCTGGGTAGAGGAAGGGGGGCGTGCGAGATCCAGCGACCCGACTCATCCAGCTGTAGCCTCTGACAGAACACATCTTCCGGAGTGCCAGGCGCACAAGGCACAATGTCGTCCCAGTACAGGTGAGGGTTCCTCTTCACTTCCGCCGCCCAGTCGAAGGAGTGGCCCGCAACTTGAGGAAACTTGTTCGGTCGAGGATGATAGTAGCTGTTGTGGAGAATAGAGTACAGTGCTAAAGATGTGACGACTACTGGGTCATTGACTACGTGAGAGAATAATATATCGTCGAGCTTTGGAGGCCCCTCGTCTGGGATCTCGATGTAGACGGAGGCGAAGATACCGTTGAGGACACAGCCTATCAAGGGGGGAGCAGCGCCGGCGATGCCGAGCCTTCGATACACGTCGGGAGGGAGGACAGAATAAGAAACACGCTGGACAAGCAGCATCAAGCCAAAAATGACAATGAAAGGCAGCATGATGGAAGGAGGTGGTGGGCGGTGGGCGGTAGATGGCTCAAGAGATATTTGCTGCGTAGGAAGCGTATGAGCGATGAGAGGAGCGTAGAACGGACTGCAGAAATTGGACGCATGCGTCGCACCTTATATATGTCAGGGCTCGTGTGATGGTATGTTTGGTGTGATCAACGACGCGTCCTGGTCACGTGAAGGAAAAATCAACACCGCCACTGAATTAATTCAACACTGCCACCGCCCAGTATTCCAACCTGCGTCATATAAGTACAGCGCGGGAGATGCGACCGCCCCCACCGACGAATTGCCCATGTTGAGGTCGAGCTTGTATTATACCGCGGTTGTTCTCTGACCACAGGATCTGGGTCATCAGTTGTGTCAACCCTTGAGAGACCTCATTGCTCACCAGTAGAAAAGATAGTGAAGAACATAAATTGAGCGAGGATCATGAGCAGATGATGCTTGTGATAGCCTAAGGGGACAGATACAGCCGAACAGGGAACCGTTCAGAGCGACTATCTTGCAGTTGACAGTTCCGTGCATCGTTCTCATCTAACCTTGCTTGAATGGGTCCACAGCCGGCTACGAGGTTGGGACAAGCGCTAGGGACATGCGCTACGCTCAATCCAATAGGTAAGTCAGCTGGAAGTTGTTCAGTATATCTGACCAACAACCAAGATGCCGTGATGGAGGAGTAGTGTGTACACCGAGCAGATCAGAAATTTCTGTGTCTACAAGATCTATATTGCAGTTACGCGGAACCTTGAAGGTAGCAGGCGCAAGAGCCGGTATTTGTAGAACAGACGCAATGCGGCAGAAATTGAACGAGAAGTAGTTTAATCGTAGTCAAAGTAAACGCACCACTAACGCTGACGGCTGTGAGGAACTTGAATACGTAGGTTCGTCTGTGGCAAATCAGTCTTGGCAATTCTACGTCAGTAGATAGCCTGACCATCATCCTCTTGAGCTAGATTTTAAGTAGCTTGCCTCGTTGTATAATTGGATGGTCCGGTTAGCTTGGCCCCCTCCAGGGCTTGATATGAGAAGGCAAGCGCGGAAGTGAGGAGTCGCGCACACGCGACTTGCCAGTTTCTCGCCTCCGGGATCCAGGGTTGCCCGGTTGCGCGCGTGCGAGTCCCACTAGTACCACTCAACAGCCCACAGTCTAACGCCCGCGCGTCACCGCCCTCTAACCACTCTCTCCCATAATTCCAGACGGGCGAAGATGGCAGCGGTGTTCTCCGCCGAGTATACGGGATGCATATCGCGCTGCATTCCTGCATTACTCGAAGTGCGGCGCCACACGAGCTCGTCGACGGATGCGAGGAAGTGGATGGTGCGTGTGAGGGTGGCGATGTCGTGTTGGGGTTGAGTGGGTGTAGGTGTGGGGAGGGGGGGCAAGGATGAAAGTGTACTTGGGGAGAGGTTTAGAGCGTGGGTTAGAGTCTGTGGAGACAAAATATGAGATCTGTGTGAGGTGTTCGTGGATTGGAGAGGAGTGGACGTACCGTCAAAACGCGCTTTACGTCGCCTTCTGAGAGGCACGCGATTTCTGGTGGGATGTTCGTCTCTGAGGGAAGGGGCGGGGGTGGCGAAGACGGTAAAGCTGGAAGAAGAGGCTGAACTCCTGAATCCTTCGTTCGCAAAGGATTCCCGGACCGCGTTCCGTCGAAACACTCTGCATTGTCGCTCAGGCGTGCACCGTCCGCTGGTCGATCAGAGACAGCAGCCCCTACAACCGACGTAGAGCTACCCCGCGACAGTGGACGATGACCACGGCGGGCGTTGTCCACCAACGCGTGCAGCTCGTCGTATTGCTGACGGAGAGAGCGGACCTCTGCGTGTGCATTGGAGAGGGCAGTGTTTATTTCGTCGAATGAGAGCGGGCTTGGGGCCCCGAGCTGGGGAGGGTGGTTAGCATGCGAGGCGAGCATTGATTAGTGACCGAACCATGGAGTTTAGCCGAGCCTCGAGGATGTGGGAGGGCGGGTTGTCAAGAGGATGGGTGGTAAGTCCAGGAGAATGAGAGTTTGAACGAGAAAGGGCTGTCAATGAATAGACGGTGGGCTGTACCGTGTCGTCGGCATCGCGCTCATCATCACTTCCTTCCAGGCCTAAAGCCTCAGGTCCACTACGATCGCTCGTCCCGCCCCGATCATGCCCACCGTACATTGAGCGAATCTTTTCGAAATCCAGTTTTCCTGAAGAGTCTCGCAGGGTGATGTTGTTCGTCCGTGGAGAGCCATCGATGCCATCGGATGCGAGGAGGTCTATGAGGGCTTCGAAGGCGTCGTTGGAGACTGTGCTTTGTGGGTGAGAGTCGGACATGAGGTCAACGTCGATGGCAGCGAGGAGCGTGGCTTGTGATAAATAAGCTAATTGTTGTTGGTCCTTGTATTAAAATCGCGATCCCGTTTCGGCCACAATAATCCTGTCGAGGTCGCGTTCTTTCTGTAGTACTACTTTGTTCATTTCAAGGTACTGAAATCGCTGTGGTTACGGTAATTGTGAATCGTTGCAGTACTGGGACTTTGGTGTGGTAAATGAGATCTGGTTTGGGCTCCTCTCCAGGTCCCTCTTGGGCCATTCTAGCAGGTATAACTTGACCTTGAATCTTTCCAGTCTTTCACAACTTACCACCCTCATTTTCCATTTGCAGAACCAACACCAAGCAGCTCACCCTCTGCCGCAATGCGCGACGACATCGACGTTGACATGGGCGACGACGAAGGAGACAATGGCAACGAGCTCACATCTACTCCTATCGCTAAACGCAAAGCCGACGAGAGTCCTGTCGGTCGACGAACAAAGGTCCCAAGACTCAGTTTCGCTTCTCAGCCTGCGGGTATGAGTACTGTCGCGATCGCTGGTCCTTCAAGGACACAGGCTACTTCGTCGGTGTTGCCTCGTGTACCATCTGCGACACAACCGGCTCGCCTTCCTCCTCCTAGACCTAGGCCCCAACCACAACCGCATATGACAAGCGGAAACTCAAGTTCCGACTCTCTAGACTTGCGCGGAACCCTCTCACAAGCTCTCCAAAAATCCAACGCGAAAGAGAAGGAAAAGGAGAAAGAAAAAGCAAAGCAATCCGCCCGTCCCCTATTCGAAACAGCCCGCAAACGCACCTCAGGCCCGTCCAAACGCGTATCCAACGCCTCCCTCCTCCAAGTTGCACAGACCGGTAAGCCCAACTCCCTCTCTCGCCCACCGTTTGCTCAACACGCGTTTGCAGGCGATTCCGACTCCCTGGCGCGTACACGTATCAGATCAAAGAAGAAACGTACGTACGCACGCATATACACGGGAATCTCCCCCTTAACCCATGTCCTTCATCTCACTGAATTGAAAAACTGTACTCGCGGTCAACAGAACGTCGCATAAACGTAGACGAAATAACAGCCCGCTCGCGGCCTCTCAATACAGCCAAGAACCGCGCTTCAGGGGCGGGGGTGGGGGCGAAGGAAGTCATCGAGCTTACATCTTCCTCTTCTGAAACGGCGCGGAGGCGAGGGGTGGGTGCGAGTGGGGTGGGAACGGGAGCGAGAAAAGTAAGCGCAAATAAGGAGGACCCCATCGTCATCTCCAGTGGCTCGGAGCAAGAGGGGCCCGTATCTTCCTCTCGGCCACCAGCTCGTGCCCCCGCATCGTCCTCTCGTGCCCCAGGCTCGTCCTCCCAGGCTCCAGTCTCCCGTACGACCAAGCCCCCCTCTTCGACTCAACGCACGCGTGCGCCGCCCCCACCAGACGCGGAAGTGATTTCTCTCTCGGACAGCGATAATGAGGTTCCGCCAGGCCCTCCGCGTCCGAAGGAGCAGCCAGTCCCGCCGCCCCCGCGCGTCGTACCCCAGTCGCGTCCTTTTTCTGCATCTACAACAGGAGTCCCTGCTCCCCGACCCACGCCCTCCGAGCCCCCGCGCGGCCCAAGACCAGACGAAGATGACGACCAACACGACCCAGAACCCACGTTCGAAGCTCCACCCGACGACGATCTCTTTGGGAACTTCGACTTCGATGGCGGTGGCGTCAACGCTGACCTGGACCCGGACCTCGGGCAAGACCTGGACGCGGGTATGGGTATGGAACCGCAGGGAGGTGGTGCGTCTCCCGGGATTGCACTCTCAGCGGGTATTGGTGCTGCACCTGCCACGACCACGACCGCAATCGCGCCCACCCTCCAACCGCGGCCAGGCTCGGATTCTTTCTTGACCGCTGGCGCCCCCGGATTCGGCTTTGGGGGTGCTTCTGCGCTTCTTCGGGATGTACCTCATTGTCCAGTGGTGGGAGAAGAAGCGCGGGGAGAAGCTGGTGGCGAGGCGGAGGAGGAGGAGGAAGACCTGTTCGATTCGTTTATCAATCTGAGTCCTGAGGGTGGTGAGGACCCTGGGACGGGCTTGGAAGGTGGTAGGGAGCACGAGGAGGGAGAGATATTGGCGGGTGTGAGTGCGCAGCTTATGCTACAGCCCTTGACGCAGACGCAGACTGCCCCGGATGACTCCGCGGACGCGGACATGGCTGCCTTGCATCCCCCGTTACCCGCCGCACCCGCATCATACCTCTCAACACCCGAAGAAGGCCAGATCATCGACCCCATCCCCGCCACCTCCGACGCAGACGTCACCATGGAGCCCGCAGACGGTGGACTAGAAGACGAGGTAGAGATAGAGGCAGAGCTAGACCCAAACGACCTGATTCCTACACCCAGCCCTCCCCCGACCTCGAGCGGAGAAGCGAGCGGAGTTGCTTCCCATGGGGGGAACACGACGACGACGACGGGGACAGTTATCCCCCCTCCCCGCATCAAACTCGGGTTAACGCCTACGATCCCCGATCTGTCTCAATCGCTGCCTTCCCCGTCTTGGGCTCTCGCACCCGGTCTCGCGTCTTCACCCACCCTCGTCGCTTCGTCCTCCCATGCTACGGCTCTCCGCCCCCGCACACGGACCCTCGCAAAACCGGATATCTCGTTATACGATTCGGTGAGGTTTAAACGACCCCCGACCGAGTCCCGCGAGAACCCGTTTTATTCGAGGGCGTTTAGTAGGTTGAGTGGGCTGAAGAAGGGTGGGGCGGCGGTGGATGGGGAGGGGACGCTAGTTGGGTTTGGTGGTGGTGGAGAGGGGAAGACGGGGAGCGGTGGAGCAGGTTTGGATGTGCCTTTAGCGGTAGAAGCGAGCGCGACGCTTGCGCTCGCGCTGGGCGAGGGGAGGGAGGACGGGGATGTCGAGATGGCTGTAGCTGTGCCTTCGCAAGCGGACCCAGAACCAGAACCAGAACCAGAACCAGAGGCCAATTCATCGCCGCCCTCGTCATTCTACGCACCCGCTCCTCCCAGCTTCGCTCCGACCGCGAAGACACAAAGTCCTGAACCTGCATCCGCACCCCATCTTCAAGCCTCACTCACGACGCTAGATTCCCAGCTCCCTGCGCCAGCGCCAGCTCTGACACCAACCCCGCTTTCAACCACCCACTCTCCGGCAATCGCACCTCAGTCACTCGTCCAAGAACCCCTTCCGCCGACCCAAACCCCCCAACCCCAATTCGCACCGCCCACGCCCCCCGCCGAACCAGCACCAACCCCGGGCCGCCCTTTCATCGCTCCACCCCGTGTCCCGCGTCCGCAGACACCGACGTCCTTGATTGATGCTATTAACGAGGTTCGGAGGGAGCATCTTTCGAGGACGAATGTGCGTGGGGGTGGGAGGGAGAAATCAGGGAGTGGAAGTCCGCGATTGGGGAGGGTGAGGAGTTTGGTTGATCTTTCTACTGAGGAGGAGGGGGTTATGGAGAAGGAGAAGGAGAAGGGCCAGGGGGAGAATGAAAGTATTGGTAAGTGGAGTGATCTTTGCATGCCTCTATACGTCCGTGTTGATCCCTGATGACTGATATGCTCCCCGCCTGTCTTCGCCTTCGTTCAGCTGCCGAATCAAGCGCCCCCCAACGCGTCCCAACACCATCCCAACAAGCCCCCAGGCCTCTCGCCAGATCTCCAAGTCTGGACAACCTCCGCTCCCTCCGCTCCCTCCATGTAAAACGTGCCCTCCCTCTTCCTCCCAGCCGGCTCCACCAATCTACCACGTCCCTCCTCAACTCTTCCCCCAGCTCCAAACCCCCACGCGCCCACGCCGACAACAGCGACACCCAATCTTCTGGGAGCGGTTCCCGAGCAACGCCCCCCTCGACGTCCTCCGTCTCAAGCACCGCAGGCAAAAGCCCCACTACATCAAGACGTCACCACCCTCTTGCGCCTTTCGAAGCGTTCATATCACCTGTGCATCCCAAGAGTGCGGACAGAGACAAGGAGAAGGGCAAGGAGAAGGAGAGGGAAGACGAAGAGGCTACGTCGCCTACTGTACGCCGTGTCAATGGGCTTGGGTCCCAGAGCCAGAGGTGGAAGTCATCCCAGAATCGAAGACAGTCGGCCGTGGATCCCTTCGAGGCGTGCATCGTCAAGGTCGCACCTCCTATGGCTCTCCCTGCAGCTGCAAGCCCCGACCCACCACAAGTAGACAAGGCAAGTCTTCCCGAACTCAAAGTGATGGAGTCAGCTCCTGCGGAGCCCAAGGCTAGTGCGCCTATTCCTGCTGTTCCCAGACCCCAGCCTGCTACTTCTCGTCCGCGGTTCACGGCGAAAAAGACAACGGGGAGATTACCACGGCCGCATCGCTCAAGGTTATCTGGACCCTCATCCGAGGCGTCATCGCCATCGTCGGTTATTCCTGCTCTACACCACGGCTCGTTAGAATACCCTACTAGTGTCGAGGACGATGCGATGCAGGTGGACGCGCCCCCTAGCACATCATCGAGTGCAACACCTGCATTGATACCTGCTCTCATTTCGGAAGCACGACCCAAAGGACCAGCTACGAGCAAACCGGGCGAGACACGTCGCAATTCTGCACGAGCACGTCGGACGGAGGACGGAGGTGACGACTCTGACCAGTTATTGGAGTTAGCTTCTGTGCATCTTTCACAGGAGGAGGTAGATGTCGCAGATGCTTTTCAGCCCATGTTGGCCGAAGGTACTGTAAATGGCCGGGTATGCAGCGTCTCTTTTTCAACTCGAGCCTAAACACTGACTCGTGCATCTACTTAGCTTAATGACGCTCCTGATGTCGTGATGGACATAGCGAGCGAGGTTCACGAAATCTCACGGGCCACTCAGCGTGTATCCCTCGTGACCCCTGGCCAAGAGAACGAAATTGTGGTAAGGAGAACTCTAAATTCCGCATGCACCTGCTAATATAGTCACCACGCATGTTGCAGAGTGAAAGCGAAGTTTCGTGGGACGCCGGGAACGACCTTGTTGAAGCCTCCACCTCACCTCAGACCGGCTCAGCGTCACCGAATCTCATCCTTCCCCCCGGTGATGACGAAGCTTCCCCCTTGTCGACTGAACCACCTGCTCCGGAAGACCTTTTCGCCACGTCACTATTCCTTCGAGATCAACTTCTGGCAAATGCAATAGATGGTCGCCGCCTGCGTACCGGAAGACGTCGCCGGTTGTATGATGACTTTGACTCCGAGGCCGAAATGGACGAAAAGGAGTGTACTACCCTTCTCACCAATTCAGATGGAGCTGAGTCAGAGGTAAGGCCTCAGCATGGAATCAATCTTTGTCTTAATCAGTGATCCAATTTTGTGTAGCCTGAAGGGCCGCGGTCTGGCGTTGAGCCGGCTCGTTCGGCCAACACCAGTCGGACTGCATCCTCGGGATCGGTGTCACGACCATTGCGCCAGTCATCCTCAAGGCGACGGTCTGCCTCTAAGGGTGCATCATCAGTTAGTCCATCGGGTATGGTCGTAACCACTGGTGGCCGTGTGCCTGGCAAAACGGACGACGTCAGCGCTCGACCCTTCACAAGCGAGTACCCGGTCCTAACCTGGGCCTCGTACGTTGCCGCGGCGCGGGGTCGAAAACCGGAGTACAAGCTCGCTAAGAACATCCCCCACTCGCTCCAAGACCGGATGAACGCCCTCCCCATCGAATACCGCAACTCCGACTTCGCGCGGAATGTATTTGAATCCAGCATCCGCGAGGCCATGGACGGCATCGAGTCTGATTCCCCCCGGATCGAGATCTTTGATAATGGCCTTGGAGAAGAGACGACGCCCCCTTGGGAGTTCGCCTACACCAATGAGATGTGGCTCAGCGACAATGTGCCACCTCCGAACATCAAGGACCTGAAGAGCTGCGGGTGTGTGGGGCGGTGCGATCCGAAGTCGAAGACGTGCGCGTGTGCGAGGCGGCAACAGAGCTGGCTTCAATATTACATCAAGAAACGGATCATCGATCCCACCTGGCCTGGTTCGCCTTTCGTGTACGACAGCAAAGGTCAACTTCAGCTATTCGGTCTTCCGATCTTCGAGTGTAACCAGTTTTGCGGCTGCGACGATGATTGTGCAAATAGAGTGCGTTTATTTGTGTGTTCTGATTGCCCTGACGACTTTAACTGTTCTCGCTCAGGTCGTACAGAATGGTAGGAAGTGGCCTGTGCACATTGCCAAAACAGTGAACAAGGGATGGGGTAAGTCGCTTTCTCTCTGAACTTATTCACCACTAAACCTGCCAAAGGTGTTTTTGCTGGTGCAAAGAAGATCCCAAAGGGATCATACCTAGGTATCTACGCAGGTGAGCTCCTGACGGAGGCGGAAGGAGATGAACGCGGAAGGTACGTTCGACGGACACATCACTAGAACTTGGGACATGTGACATTTCCCTATTGACAGATACTACGACCTATTCGGGCGGACGTACCTGTTTTCAGTTGACTTCCACCATCTCAAGCTAGAGTTCGAGGATGAGGACGAGTGGGACAATCTTTACGTGGTTGATGCGTACCATGCCGGAAACGTGAGTTATGGTCCTTTGTCATGGCCTTTCCAGACTGACAGCTGGATACAACCGTAGTTCACCCGCTTTTTGGTATGTGCATTTTTGCTCTTTGCTGTATCTCGCTAGATATTGCTGCAGAATCACAGTTGTGATCCCAACTGTACAATCGTCGCCTGTCACATCAACGATGCCGACGTCAACAAGCCACTGCTAACTATATTCACCATCCGTGATGTTGACCCTTGGGAGGAGCTTTGTTTCTCGTACTATGGGGACGTCAACGTGAGTGGCCTGTCATTGATGCCCGCCTCCGCTAATATTTTTTTGTTTCGTAGGAGAAACGAGAGACGATTGAACAGGCAAGGGCAGTGGGGGAGGCCACATCCGCCAGAGAAGCTGCGGTCTATGCTACATGTCGCTGTGAGAGCGACAACTGCATTGGCAGTTTGTTCACTTGATGTTTGGAGGTTTTCTGCAGCTGCGTGCTCCGACTTGACTCACTTATACTAGAGCCTGTATAATCAGTATGCTGATGCATCGTTTCAGCATTTATAGTACCAACAGAAGTTTATGAATGCATCACGATAGGTAGAGTAATATAAGCTATCTGTTGGCGAATCCACGCCCATGCTCGCGCGTTGTGATCCGGGCGGGCGCTTGATACCGACAATTTCCATCTAGGTAATCCCGAGCCTCGTTCCCTTAGCCAATGTTGAAACGTTGACTCTTTACTCCCACAGCGGCGATTAAGCTGGATTGATTCACTGAATTTATATTTAGCGTACGGCATGGGTGTTGCAGATAACGATGCACATGATCATCCGTTCTCCCATGCTCGGTTGGCACACTTAAAAGCTTGACCTTCTCGTTCGAGTTTCGTACTCGACTCCTCAAGATGGCCCTTCGAGGTACTTTCGGCGCTTTGGCGCTCGTGGTTGCGTGTATTTTGCCTACGGGGGTGGTGTCGCTCTGGCCCATTCCGACGGCGCTCGAAACTGGAACGACGCCCTTGACGTTAGCGCCCTACTTCAACTTTGAAGTGGCGGTTCCCGGTGCACCAGCTGACTTGATTGAGGCCGTCGCGCAAGCGAAGTACTACCTCGAAACCGACAAACTCGGTCGTCTCGTCGTCGGGCGTGGCTCAAACGATACTTTGGCTCTCAAGGGTGCCAAATCCCTGTCATCCCTGAAACTCGCCCTCACAGAAGGCGCGAAGGTGGACAGTATTTCTGCGGAGTCCGTCAAGCCTCTCGGTACTCGTAGCGAAGAGTACATTCTCACAATCCCGGAAGATGGATCTCCTGCTACCCTGACTGCCAACTCGACCCTTGGACTCTACAGGGGTTTGACCACCTTTGGTCAGCTGTGGTACTACTACGGTGGCGAGACTTACACTCTCACTTCACCCATCGACATCACTGATGCTCCTGCATACGTGAGTACATCCAAACGATTGTCGAAATGTGAATCCCGTTGATGCGACATTGGTAGCCCTTCCGAGGCTTTGCTCTCGACACCTCTAGGAATTTGTACGTGCTAATCATGATGAACCGTCATCTACTCGGTCTAACGATACATCCTCTCAGCTTCCCTATCACGGACTTGACTAGGACTCTGGACGCAATGAGCTGGGTCAAGATCAACACTTTCCATTGGCACATCACAGATAGTCAGAGTTTCCCTCTCATGGTTGCTCAGTACCCTGAATTGGCCATCAACGGAGCCTACTCTGCTGAGGAGATGTACAGTGAAAGCGACGTGCAATACATCGTCGCCTATGCTGCTGCAGTACGTTACCCATTGTTTCGAGAAAAACCCCAGTTTCTTATCCCTCCTTAGCGTGGCATTGACGTCTTGCTGGTATGTCGCGCCCTTTCAGCGAAAGCGTAGGTATCCGTTGCTGATATGATGCAATTCTCAAGGAAATCGATACCCCTGGACACACCGCCATTATCGGCACAACCTATCCCGACTATGTCGCGTGCTTCGACGCGTCTCCTTGGGCTACTTATGCCAACGAGCCCCCTGCCGGCCAATTGCGCTTTGCTCTCCCCGAGGTTATGAACTTCACTGCATCTCTGTTGAGCAGTGTTGCCAAGACCCTCCCATCATACTACTTCAGCACAGGAGGAGACGAGTTGAACACTAACTGCTACACGGATGACTACCCCACCCAGCAGCAGCTTAATGCTACCGGATGGACCTTGAACGATGCCCTGAACATCTTCACAGAAACTACTCACGGTGCGCTGATCGCGGAGGGCAAAACCCCCATTGTTTGGGAAGAGATGGTTTTGGACTGGAACCTTACTCTCTCCAACGAAACGATTGTAATGTGGGTATTTCTGTCCCTTGCACACGGCGAGAATTCGGGAAGCTGATAACACTTAGGGTTTGGATCTCATCCGAAGATGCTGCCGCCGTTGCCGAGAAAGGCTACCGCATCGTGCAGGCGCCCTCCAACTACTTCTACCTCGTGAGTCTACTTTTAACTCTTCCACCCCGCATTCTCCATTCTCACGTTACAAACTAAGGATTGTGGTGCTGGTGAATGGCTTGGGGATGACCCGACTGGGTGGGTGTGTCGAACGATCATAGTCGAGCGCGGTCTAATCTTGTTCGTCCATCACAACAGAAATAGTTGGTGTGACCCCTTCAAGACTTGGTCCGAGGTACGTGGTGTTCATTCTAGGGCACCGGTCTTCTTTGCTCAAGGCGAACGTTCCCATAGGCATATACTTTCGACCCCCTTGCTAACCTGACCGAGGCCCAATACGAGTTGGTTCTTGGAGGTGAGTAATCTTAGCGGAGAAGGGGCATCCAAAGCTGAAAAAAATCGATAAGGCGAACAGCTCCTCTGGGCTGAGCAGTCCGGTCCTCAGAACCTCGATCCCATCGTGTGGCCACGGGCTGCGTCGTCGGCTGAAATCTTCTGGAGTGCGCAGCAACCCGGCGGGGCTCCTCTCAACGTGACGGAGGCCCTTCCGCGTCTCCAGGTAAGCAAACTCGGTCTTTGACGGCTTACAAGATCCCCCGCCCCTAACTTGTTATGTAAAACAGGACATACGATACCGGATGGTCCAGCGTGGCCTCAACCCTATTCAACTTCAACCACAATGGTGTGCCTTGAGGCCAGACGCATGCGACTTGTATGCTTGAGCATGCCAAGGATTGGTGGAGCGAGAAAAAATTTCCATTGGGTCTCTGCATTAATGGACTTTACGATGTGCAATGATCAGGATTGTCAAGAGATAATCAGTGATGAGACGTGAAATTAAATATGGTCGAGTGATCATGCGCTGAACGTCAACGTGCTCTCGCGTATGTGGAGACGGACACTCCGCTCCGAAGGCCACTCGAATCGCACCCATTCGAGAGTTCCAGCAATCGTCATATTTGCTATAGAGGTGAGCAGGAGAACGTATGAACACGGTCTTTCCATCAATCTTTTGGGATCGGCATACCTTCGTCTCCGACGTTGAAGGCCAAAGTCTTGTACGGGTGCGAACCGCTATGGCCTTGTCGCGGGGGGGCACCTGGGTTGAAGAAACTCGTGAAGCTCGAGCCCACTTTCCAAACGAGCACCACGCCCTCCTCGAGTGAGACGGTCACGAGGCGACGTCCATCTGGAGAAAATGAACACGCTGCTGGACGCTTCTTGTGTCCCTCGAGAACGAAAAGCTGTGTGGCGGTCTTCAGGTCATACATGATGAATGCGCCTTCACTGGTCCCCACGGCGAGACGTTGCGTGGCCATGTGAAAATCGATGGTCGGGAAGCTGTTCCGTCATAAAATAGGGAGAAATGAGGAGGGAGGATGTAAGCTTACGTTTTGACCACATGTCCGAGGATCTCAGTTGCAGTGTCCAATACAGCATCCCGGCTAGAAGTTGAGTTAGGGTCCAACGATTTC
This sequence comes from Hydnomerulius pinastri MD-312, assembly GCA_000827185.1. Classification (NCBI taxonomy): domain Eukaryota; kingdom Fungi; phylum Basidiomycota; class Agaricomycetes; order Boletales; genus Leucogyrophana; species Leucogyrophana pinastri. Next base: position 236,090 of record KN839874.1, on the reverse strand, counting down.
ACGACTGCCTCCATCAATCTCGGGAGATTTGGGTACAGGATGAGTGGTCTCTGTCGTCAGGGTCAGGGGCAGAGTACTACGGTCATTGCGCGCACTGCATACCTTTCGAATCAGAAATGCCACCAGTTGCATTATACTTTTCCTGTGTTCTAGCGTTTTCGGGTTGAGAATGTCGAGTGTGAGCGTCGTCATGAAGAGTGGGGTGTTGCTCGAGGCTATCTGAAGAACGGCTGCTCTCGCTTGTGGACCCACGTTCTGAACAGTTATGTTCTCCTTCCGTGCACTTGTCGCAAGAGCACAAAGGGCGCGGAGCATCGCCATCGCGTCCACATAATGCTGCCAGATCTGGAAGCCCCTGGCGCAGAGGTCGATCGCGAGGGCCCGATGGATAGAACCATCATCGTGCAGGTATAGAGCGATTGACTTGGAGATGTCAATGAGCGAACTGTTGGTACGTTAGCGACCTGGGGCATTCGACCAAAAGCCACTCTCACTCACCTCGTCGAAAGGAGGCTATATTTCTCGGCAGCCATGTATCCACAAAGAAAGAGGGCTAGTCCGGCATGCCCGGAGTCTTTCTCACCGGACGGCTGCAGGCAAGGTACTTGGTTCATGTCAGCAATTACAGACGCGAGCAACTCAAAATGCATAACTCACGATGATGTTGCCATGCGTCAACCAGAGCAATGCTCTCTTCGTCTGAGAGCCTGGCTACTCCGGCATCGAAAAGTGTTCTTGCTGCCTGTCGAAGCTCGTCTTGACTATGGTCAGCAAGTAGCGAGGTGTGGAATAAACTAGGACGTACTCGATGATTCAAACCATTGTCTGGCAAGATGAACGACGTCAGGGGCCTTAAAATGAGGTCCGACGACACTCGCAAGCGAAGTGGCATAAAATGTGATCACGGTCTGACAATCGTCGCTTATTTCTAAAACAAAAATATCAACGGTAAAACGGAGTTACAGTCGTGGACGACGTGCCTTCGTACAGTGACATTGTCTTGAGGATAGCAATTATTGCGATGGCACGTGAGGCAGATACTATTCCTGAGATACACCAGGGACTCCTCGGGTTCTGGTGGCAGTAGATAGCAGTAGTCCGATCGCTTCAGGCTGCTTAGCACGTGGATCACAACTTAGGACTTGAAGCATCACTCACGACGAATGGCCGACGCCCCCACAGGTGGAGATAACTCCGAGTTTCGTCTCACAAACTTCATCGATATCAGGAGAGAGTCCTAGCGTCAACAAAGTCGAAAGGAGAGTGCGAAGATGTGTGAGGGGTGATGATCGAGAGGAAGTCTTCAATGCCGAGACCGGGGTGGTACTGGAGGCTTTCGCGTCTACTGCCGTGAATTTGATGAATCGTTCGAGGGAAATGGCAAATGTACAATCTGCAATATAATCTTGAGACCTGATCGAATCACTGTGAACGTGCAGGGCTCACTGGAGTCTACACCAACAGATCCATCGGAAACAGTCGATATCGACATGGATAACTTCGTGTCTTTCTCCTCTATAGGACTGAAAAGAGTAAGCAACTTCTTGTTGGTATGCGTTCAGATAGTGGCTTACATTTCCAACCACCCGGGGCTGCTTACGACCTCTCTGGCCTTATATCGGTCCATCGCACGCCGGAACTCGCCTGTCTTGATATCCCACAATCTTGCAGAGTCATCCGCATAAATCACCAATACCTGATCGTGTTCCTCGCCGCCGCCATAATGTATGCGGGATAGTGGCGAGGATCCCCCCGGTATGGTATATAAACTGGGTAAAGTGTAACCATCGGAAACGCGGACGTTCATCGAGAGAAATGCTTACAGTTCGAATCCATCGACTGCGATGACTGCTATTGTGCCGTCAATAGAGACGCACAATACACATCCGCGAAGTGGTCCGGCGTTCTCCTCCTGCTGTCTTACTTGTACCACACAAAACAAAGGGACGATAAACTGAATGAATCGTGCACATAGTTTCAGGCCCCTGTACAACAAGATTAGCAACCGCGCTTTGACCACGGGCGTTGACGTACTGCAAAGTCCACACGGCTATACCCCCGTCGTCTGATCCTCCTACAATGAAGCGCTCTCCTGTGCGTTCGTTGCGAATAAGATGCAACGATTGAACAGGTGCAGAAACCGAGATATCAGATGTCCTGTGAAAGAAGGACCCCTCCATCGCATCACCGGCGGAGGAGGATGAGTGCGAAGGTGGCGCATAGCGACCGGCCGATGCAAGTGCGGAGAAGGATGTATGTCGGACATGACCGTCACCTGATCGAAAAAGGTTATGGATTTCAGGTCAAATTTTGTTGATTTGAGACTTACTATAACCTAGTACGAGTAGAGTGAGCTCGATCAGTAGTACAGAAGTTAGGAATGGCTCTGTCTGTTCATGAGGGATGGCAACTGGCTGGGTGCGCCAGAGCCTGTGACGTATTGCTTCGCGCGATGTCGGCGGCGTTGATGAAGCGAGCACAAATAATTCTTTACGTCCAGCTGAGGTGCGACGCAGAGCGAGAAGCTCCTGTGTGCCACTTATGGAAGATACGGCAGTGGTTGTCCCAAGGGATGTTGTGTGGGTTAGCACTGGTCTTGAGTTTCAGGGAGCTCTTATGAGCGCTTGGTTTGGAGTGAGATTTAATTTGAACGTACTGCAATATTGCATCTTCGGAAGCTCCAATGGAATCACCATTCGCGTCTACCTGTAATAATGTGTACCATCGAGCTGTAGTCTAGCTGATCAATTCAGTGATGCACGCGGTATGTCACCCGCGAAGAACGAACCCCTAGCACCACGAGGGTCTCGCTATCAACAAGCTGGACATCCCAAATCTTACCAAAAACGTCAGTCGGGAGTGTGAAGGATGCAGATAGGCTAGTTCCGTTATCGCGAAGATGAAAGCCCTGTTTGTCACATATTCAGTCGAGCGGTGACGCTGAAGCCTCGTGCCTATTGACTCACCAAAGCCTCCGAATCCGTCCAAACAACTACCAGAAGTCTGTCCGACGAGACCACAAATTTGGCGCGAAGTCCACCTAAACGCTTGGGGATGGACGAAAACATAACAAGACTGACGTCATATTCTTGACCAAAGCGAAGACGAGAAAGATCAGCACTAGGTGTGTGATTTTCAGGGATGGTTTCCTCTACATGAAGGTGGGAATCAGTAGATACGATGTTTTCAGAGCTCTTGCTGCCGAAAGTTTTGAATGGATTAGGGATTGTGAGGGACCTGGGCTCATCATGGGAGTGTGTCGAGGAAGAAGTAAGAGATCTCGCGCGCGTGCGGACTTCATAGCCCGCGACAACAGTCACAGCCTGAGAGACGACGTGGTGCTCACTGCTGATGTAGATAAAGAGTAGCGAACCTAGGAAGGAGATGGGCCTTATATATAGTTGTATGATAGGTAAAGGCTCACCGTCTACATCGTTACGGAGTAAATCTGAGGCCTCAGCATGTCCATCGACTCGCCAATCTCCAAGCCTTTCAAGCGAGGGAGGATGAACACCATAAGGGTCTCCAATACGAAATTCAAACAGAGTGAACTTCGCGTTCTTCTTTGGGATTTCGTCAACTGAATAAGGAAGGCCAAAGATCGGTGCATAAGGAGGTCGAGATGAAGCGCATGCCAAGATGAGGTAGCTTTTCTGTATCATTATCGTCCATATAGATCATTTGAGCGAACGTAAATTTCCCAACGGTTCATTAACGCTTACCTCTTCAATTTGTACCACCCTCAATCGTGTCCATCGCCATATATTATCCCGTAATTGTGAGGAATTTCCGCACTGCGCAGTTGCAGCACAGACACCATCACGTACGTTAATCGCAGTTAATTCGCTGGGAGGGTTTGTGAGCGGCAGCTCGCTAGGAGTGAGTTGGAGCCTACCCCGACTCCTGCAAAGCAACAAGCAATCCTGTCCCTTCAGGGTAAACGATGTCCGAGATGCCGTGCCCGACACCGCAGCGAGTTGGCACCACGTGAGCGAATAAAGTGAGCGCATCCTCGTTTATCTTATCAGTTGAAGGGGACACCAGGCGCGGCGAGGAAGGTGCGGAGATTGATCTCGGAGTGAGAATGGGAGAAGCGGTTGCGGATAGGAGAGAATTCGGCCCGTCTCGTCCTTTACTAACACCAGAATTACTGGGGGTGAGGGTTGAAGACGGTAGAAATGATGATGGTGAAATCTGAGGCGATCTCTCAATGACCACACCTTTATCAAAGCTGGGTAACAGTGCGTCCACAAGACCCCGCTCACGGTTCTTATTCACAGCGTTGCCCTTCAACAGGTCTTTAAGACGGTCTGGTTCGTCATCAAAATCGACAAAGTTTTTCGGTGCCTGAACTTGCTCGTGAGAGACTCCAGATACAACGCGAGACCGAGCAGATGGTCCCATAAGAGCCTGGTTCAGAGATAGGGATGAAGGGGAATGGAGGGAGCGAGAGTGTCTGCGGGAGTGCGAAGGTGATCTTGGGGGTGGAGGTGATGAAGGTGGAGACGAGGCACGAGGTGCGGGTGGTAATGTAATTGTGGGTGTCGGCGAGCGTGTGCGAGGTAATGACTGCAAGCCGGGCGTCGCAATATCTTCACCAGGAAGCGGGGTTCCGAAGAGGTATATTGAGCCAAGTTCGCCTCCAACTGCGGCCCCAAGAGGACCAGAGGAGGATTCCACCTGCCACGCAATAAGCCTTGTGGAGGTTTCTTCCCAGAAGTTCCGCTCTGCCGCATTCGAGCACGAGTCCGGTTGCCCCGTCAAGTGCAAGGACGCTGGAAACGTCAGCGGAACGAGCATGTCGGGATGATCAACGAGGCGGAGTCAGCGAAACAAAGCAAGATGTAAGATTATGATAGTCCAGTAAACATCCGACGGTTTGGAGAGCGTTGTGGTATCCGTTGACCGGACATATGCCGCTGCAACTGTATTGTGCAGGCACGGCCGAGTTGACTGGGCCTGTACTAGTACATGTCCTAATGGAGCCGAATATTTGTTTATTTCTAAGGCTGTAGCCAAACAACCACCTCCCACAATCACGGAACCAGCGGCAAATGTTCTGGAGTTACTTATAACAGTAGTAAGTAGCACTCACTCAAACGCTGGTGAGCTAACTATCGCAGTCTCATATCTCGGACAGAACAAGCTTGCAGAGCACCATCAGCCCAAGAACACCGCATCCACCTCGTAGACCAAGTTCGGGTCAAAGTATTCCATTTGGGGTCCATCAACCGATTAGAATCAACTATCAAGTCGTTGGAATTCCTGACTGCATTTTATGACAGCCCAAACCGAAAATGAACCATGGGTACGTAGGCTGCATCTCAGGAGATGAAATCTCTTCGCCGTGCGCACTTTCACTTCGGCCGAGTCAACCAAGGCCAAGCGAGCCTGTGAAGAGTTTGAACAGGCGTTTATCAGCTCTTGCTGAGTTATTGGCCACGGCCAACGCCAAAAATAATTTTTCAAGACTCGTACAGCAAGGCACAATCGATGGCCCAGTTTGAAAATCGATATGTTGGCTACGGTGGTCACCTCCAAGATAGCCTTGATGCATTCGAGACCCAGAGGCCGTTGGAGGATCGATAACCGACAAGTAAGATCCTGTAGAATCTTCGTTCTGGCTCCACAGGAATGATGAGCTGGATCCGTGCTCACTTCCAAGGTTTGCCCTGAACATGGGAAGCCCATAGGCACGCTTCCTCGGAAGAAATGCGGTTGTCACGCTCCGCATTCAGGAGAGATGAAACTCAATCGACTGACTAGAGGACCTCGGTTGCGATCCGCACTTTAGCACATATGGCTAGGTACCCTGTTGATGATGATCCGAAGGTGCATTAGGTGAGCAGCACTAACGCTTTTCCCCTGCTGAGTACGAGCGCTTGCTCCTATTCTCTTCAGCACCTCCCCTCACAATGACTTGCAAGTAAGCCGGAGCCGTCTTAGGCTTCCAGTTGATGATGCAGTGTTTCCCTCTATATAGGAATGCCCTTTGAAAACTTTTCAGAATCACAGCAAGAAACGTTTATGAACGCGTTCTGGCTTCCCCACTTCGACAGCTGTCATCGTTCCTTCCCGAGAACTTAACTTAAACCTATGGGCTGTTGACTCGTTTGGAGAGCAAGTTGACACTCCTCGCTCTCAACATGTGTTCATTAAACATGCGTAGAGCGCCTTACTCAGGCCTGTTCTGGTCGCTGCAACCGTGTAGGAGTTTGCATTCCACCTATGGTGTCCCACTCTGCAGGCGTACTCGGCGTGTAAGCTAAGGATCCTCGACACCACGAGGTTCGAGGCTCCCCGTGTGGCTATTTCGTGTTTCCCTCCAGCTTTGTAAGGATTCCGGAAAGTCTACCCCACACACTGATTTGGTCCTCATGGTCTGCGTGGTCAGATCAAGATATGACAATCAGATAAAAATGGATCCTTTCAAACGTTCCTAAGTACCTTGGGAGATATCATGAGGACGCCGTTTTGCCTGCGCTGCGCTGCTAGACGCTGCTCCACTCCACATGCGATCTAGCCCCGAACTCGTCCACCACTGTGTTCCTTCCGGAACGTGGCTCTCATCTTGTCATCGTTCTTTAGGGGCACGCATCCGGCTTTCGCTGAGATCTCGCGCCGCAGCAATGGGTTAACCTTTTGCGCAATGCTTCCTTGCACATTGTCCTGTGTGGGCTGTGACAATCCCATGGTTAGCGCGCCCACAGTGACAGTGTTCAGAATGGGCCAAGAGCGAATGCTTCATTTCATCAGAGTCTAGTCCCATGATCAAACATGAAAAGAATCAAAACGGCATCCAATCGCATTGCAGGAAGAAAGTGCCTATGGTCGCTACAAATGAAACCCCTCAGATCTAGTTAAACATTAGGTTCTATGTACGTGTGGCGAAGTAGCCAGTACTTTTGGTTCAACAAAGTGCCCTAGTAAACGATATAATTTAATCCCTGTAGTGTTCCCAATTTAACCGTCCGGTGGTATAATATTAGACCGAGGTATCAAGTGCGCCACATCGAAACGCGCTCGGCGGTGATGATGATATGGTAGTGGGTGAGATGACGACAGGCGTTCATCTACGGTCGCGTGACTACGACGATGGTGATCATCAATCAGCCCCGCGTCCTCTTTTGCGATGCAAATGAACTCACGCTGTGCTGCCTGGCGTTTTGTTGTCTTCGAACTGTGATCTGTGGGTCTTCGTTTAGTGACGGGCTGGGTGTGCGCCGCACATCATAAGCCTTTGGGGATACATGGTCAGTTGTTACGTCTCACGACCAAACGAGATGAAATGTACATTCAGCGCCGCGTAGGATGAATGAGCACCTGCTAGCTGTCTTTGTTTTTGAAGGGCGTATTCCATCTGGGAGAGCAAAGTGAGTGAAGGCTTTATGTGTCTCGGAGGTGATCAACTTACCCTGGCTCTACTTTGAGCCCCTGAGGAATGAAGCATGCCATCGGGCAGCGAAGACATGGTCGGTAAAGACGCGAGCGAGTGCGTCATAGAAGGGAGCGCGACGAGCGAAGGTGGCGGAGACGCAGCAGAGGACCCAGAGGAAATCGACCTTTCAGACTGCGTCATGGAGGATGAGGATTGAGTGCGCTGGTACTGCATATGAGGTTACTTGTTCTTCGAGGGAATAACTCGGATTGCACTTCGCTTTAAAGCATTTCACCAAACCAGCGCTCGCCACAGGAATCTAGTAATGTTGTGATTTACCGAAGCGGATATTACCGAGGCCATGATGCTGTTTGACGGAGCATGAAACGGGAATCTTGCATACATGATGACTCCGTGGATTATCAGCACAACCAATCAAGGGGTACGGGGAGGGGCAGTGCCGTTAGGCTTGACCAGATGGTGCAAAGATGACTCGTGGTGACTAATTTTGGAAATCGAACACGTTGTTTGCAGCGCAGTCCCAGCATGTTTCGCAGTAAGCCCTTGAATGCAATATCCCACGAGGCAAGCGCCAGGACTTGCGCAAGGATGATGCCCCACTCATGGAGGGTCCATTTCATACATAATGACCGGTTTCCGTGGATATCTATGATACACTTAAACTCCAATGGTCGCGAACATGTCAGATCTGCTGCAGCATGTGAAAAAGCAGTCAAAACGTACGAAGGCACAATAAACGCACCTCGATAATCTATCCCGTGTGCGTGCAACGTAAAGCAGCAGCTGAAATCGCTATTTGATTTCTGTCATCTGGTTTTCCACAGTCCGTCGAGCTGCGAATGCTGTCCTGATTCTGAGTGATAGCTCCAATCATTTCCGTCGATGGCCCAGAGCGTTCGACCTGCCCCTGCCCAAAAACAAATGTGCTCAATGGAAGGACAGTAAATGCGGATTTCAGCCGCAAGCCCACGCTGAAGCATCCCTGTAGGTTGAGGAGTCCATGAAGTAACATCAACTTCCAACATCCGGAGTTGATGCATTGCCATCAGTGCACGATGGAAGCGATTTGACTGTGAATGGCTAAGATAACGGATTATTAAACAGTTGTAAAGATCAGCTTACGTTTTGAGCTGGCAATGGCAGTGGTATGGTGCCAATATGACGGAGGTGAGGACACGTGGAAGCAATTGATCGGAAAACTTCCATAGCTTGGCCTTCTGGTAGGTGGAGTATGCTCAGGGCCCGAAGAGAAGAAGCGACATGAGAAAGTGTCGGAATGAATGTCAAAAGGTCCACCCTGGAGTCTGTGTCCAATACCACTTGGAGATGTGTGAGAGTCATCGCGATGGGTACAATGTATTGAACGGCGACAAGCGGGCCATCAAATATGCGTAGTTCAGGAAGGCTGCCAGCTTCAAGCTGCAAGGAAGTACTATCGTCCGGGCCGTCAATCGTGTGTAGACTTTTTAGCTTATTTTGACTTTCCAGGAACTTGACGAGATGTACATCCCAATAGAAGTTGAGCCTAGCCTCCAAGAGTTGGAAGGGGATGTGAGCAATGTCACCCAGAACCCAGCTGTTTGTGAATACGGGATCGTGGATGAGAAGATACTCTAGCGAGCGCATCTTGGATAATGCAAGCTGCATTGTACCCCAAAATTGCTCCGAAATTTCCCGTTGGCCGCGCCTGCTATCCTGAAAGACATAAAAAGAGCGGACGTAGAGTCCGAGGCGAGGCTGCGACACAATGGATTGACAAGCGCGGAATGTGATCTGGATGTTTCCAGACATTATGACCTCATACAGTTTGGCTTCTGCTTCGCGCTGCAGGGGCTTGCACGTGAGACACAGAGCTGCAAGATCGCTACGGCGCGTCCACCTGACAATGCGGCTGCATATTTCTGGGGACAAAGCCTTTGCGGTGACTGGTGCCATCGGACGCGCAATTGGAGGCAGAAAGCCACACACTGTTTGAACTGCTCCATTAAAATACCCTCATGGTTTGCACAAGAAGAAGACATACGCTTGGACTTCAAGTTTCAGCAGAGCCTTTGTGGCTGCTCGGAACGTAAACTGCACGTAGAGCGAGTTGCCCCGGATGTCAAGTCTGGGCTGAAAGGATGGCTTGAGAATATACCACCCAGGTCATCGTCGCAACCACTCTCACAGGTGTCGCCCCGGTGAATCTGTACTTGGCTAGCGATAGCTTCGGTGTGGACGATGTAGCAAAAAGACAAGATTCAGGGATGGCCACCGCAGCCGAAGTGGCGCCTGTTTTCGGTCATTGCATGACAAAAAGGACTTGTTGTTTTGACCCTTCTCTACTTTTCCATCACTTTCACCTTCTTTCCTTCTTACGACCTTTAGGTTCGATACATTATCATGGCCGCTGTTTCTCGCTCAGATTTACTGGCTTGGCTAAACGAGTTACTACAACTAAACTACACTAAGGTCGAACAGTGCGGCACTGGCGCTGCTTATTGTCAGATTCTCGACTCAGTCTATGGTAAGTGGTGGTAGGAGACATCATCTTACAGATCGTCAATCTGGATCAAATGCACTGACGCGCAAAAACATCTTTCAAGGCGATATCCCAATGCCGCGAGTCAAGATGAACGCGAAACACGAGTACGAGTTCGTCGCGAATTTCAAAGTACTTCAGAACGCCTTCAAGGCAAAGAAGATCGACAAGGCGTGTCTGGCTTCCACTCTCCCGTTTTCACTAGCCTCATGATTCTGCGCAGCCCATACTCATCGAGAAGCTCGTGAAATGCAAAATGCAGTGCGTATTCTAAGCACTGCATGGTGGCCCATCAGTGTTCATGGCCATGGACTCACAACAAACAGGGACAACCTCGAATTCCTGCAGTGGATGAAGCGTTTCTGGGACTCCAACTATGGTGGACAAGGTTATGATGCTGTCGGACGGAGGCGAGGTGCTCCGACAGATACCCCAGCCACGATCGCTCCGCTTTCTGGTGCTCGGAGTGGCAGCGCAGGTCTTGGCGTTGGAGGGCGATCTGGTGGCAAGACACCTATCAGCGGACATCGTGCGGGCTCAGCCCAGCCAAATGAAGCGGTTCAGAACCTCCAAGCACAGCTCCGGGAGATGTCCGTCCACATGGAGGGTTTAGAGAAGGAGCGAGATTTCTACTTTGCAAAGGTGCTGTGTGATCTACTCCACTTGGATCTTTTCATCTGTCTAATAATATCATTACAGCTTCGGGACATCGAGATTTTGGTGCAACAACAAGCGGAAGTCCTCGAGGGGGATGGAAAGACAGATGATACCCTCTCAGCAATCCAAAAGATCCTCTACTCGACTGAGGTAAGAGTCATTGACCGTGATTTCACTGTTTCACTGACTTCTCTGGTAGGACGGCTTCGAGGTTCCTGAGAATGCAGTGGCAGCTGATGAAGAAGAAACATTTTAGTTTTGTATACCTCCTCGATACAGCAAACCATTCACCTGTGCACATTGATGTGGTTTCACCTTTTCACTCATTTCCACTTGTTTCTTTTTTTTTCTTCATTTCTGGCATTCTTCTTCAGTCGGCTTTCCAATCTTTCTGTCTGCAGGAACTTCGCTCTTTCGTCTACTCGGAGCTAGCGTAATCTTGACTCCTTCGTCGCTCACTTATAATTGTCCTATCTGCAATGCATCTCATAGACCCTCTTCCTGGAGGCCATGCGCCGCATCGGACGATACTATCATGATCGATCATGAATTCGTAGTTGTGATTCAGTGAATGGAACAAGGATACAGTAGAGATCATTGTCAAATACGTGAAATAGTCGTGATACGTTATTAGTATTACTGCCCATCCAACACCATGTCATCTAACCAAACGTCATTATTGTCCACTAGGGGAGTCAAGCTTGACTAAATGTGACACAGAAACCGTCGATCGATCGTCAGCTTCGATGCAAGTAGAAACACGGATCCTAGTATCATGGTGGATCCTGCGAGCGCGATACTGGCTGTAAACGAGCCCTGCTGTTGCAATAGTGCGCCAGCTATGGGCCCCCCGAAGAGCGAACTTAAAGGGGGGAGTGAGATAGGCACTAAGGCAGGTGAAAATGGACTTACGGAATTGAAATAAAAGTGTACAAAGCCCCAATACGCGTTCCGATTTCTCCTATCTCGGATATTTGGGCGACACAAGGTGTAACTACTGAAACGAACGCCCCAGACAAAAAACCGTAGATCGTCGCGAAGATTGCCATCGCAGCAAGGTTTCTGCCAAACATCCACAAGACGAGGCACGACAGGCCAGCAAGGAACGCCGAGGGGCAGAGGAGATTAAATCGGCCTATCTTGTCGGATAACCAGGCGGGCGCGATACGTCCGATGACTCCGCCGGCGTTCATGAGTGACAAAATATAAAATGCAGTGTTTGATGGGATGTTTATGGATTCCGCGTAATCCGAGATGTAGAAATATGGAGTGAAGATTCCTAGAAATTATGCTGAGTTAGGGGGTTGGGCATGGCGGCCAGCGTAAAGACGTACCGAAGCAGACGAAGAAGGAGCCCGCGACAAGAAGCAGAAATCGGCCATCCTTAATCATCCGGATTTCTATCAACGAACCCTCCTTCTTCTTGATTCGAAGAAGAGGTTTTACGGAGAGAATTGCCGGAACACACAAAACAGATGCAATGAGTGCTGAAATCCTGGTCGCCCATCCGAAGCCGACGGTATCGAAAAGGTAACGAAGCATGACGGGATAAATCACACCTCCTAATTTGCAATGAGTACTGATCCGCAAGGAGACGGGGAATACTGTACCACAACCGGATCCAGCACTTGCAATTCCAATTGCGGTCGCACGATACTCGTTGAAGTGCGTTGCCACGCTGGCGATGGTCGGATAAAATCTAGACCACAGTCAGATTGGTACTTGGGCGCAAGTGGACAGAAGGACTCACAGCATTGCGGCGCCCAAACCAAATAGAACACCTTGGGCCAGCAGATACTGATAATACTCCACCGCGACACTAGTCAGGACAAGGCTAGAGACCAGAAGTATTGAGCCGGAACATAGAAGTGGTGTTGGACCATAAGCATCGAAAAGGCAGCCTATTGGTCCTCCCTGCCAATAGACAAAGTAAGGGATAAATTGGTCCTCGAGTAGGAATGAACGTACCATGAAGAAGAACACCCAGAGCTGCAGAGAGCCAATCCATGATATGCTGAAGGGCGACATGGACGAAAGCTGGTGAGTTGAGTAGAATGACTGAAAAGTCCCGAAAGCATTGATTTGCCCAAAGGAACAAAACAGCGCGAGGAACGCTCCAAAGACCGCCATCCAAGCCTTGAGCCTGTTGTACTCGCACTCGCCTGCGTCAGGGATCAAGGGCGCATCAGAGGGGATCAAAGTACTATTCCGTGGAGAAGTGTCACATGTCGCTGCATCGAGAGTCGATTTGCGAGCGGGCGATGATGGCTGCTTTTCAATGTCAGACATTGGATGTTATGACCACCACTCAGCGGTGGGCTGACTTTGGGTGGAGGGAGGGCAAGGGGGAGTTGCAACGATAAACTCAACCGCGGAGGCGTGATCTATAAAGCAAGTGGGATACGACGTCAGATCGCATTGCATTTGTTTGCTTCCCCGACCAAGCCGGAAAGAGATAAACTACCTTTTCCCTCCTGCCTGCTGGAATACGTTAAGATCAAAAGCAGGCAGTTGTACGAAAACGCCGCAAAACGTAGTGGACCGAATTGCACAACCGTTCTAATATGAAGGAGACGGGCTGGGGGTTTGTACTGCCTCGGGACTCTAGTCACTCATTAAATATTGAAATACGAGGTCTCGGTGCGCACCTCCGCATATCACGTTGTGCTTCCTGTGAAGGGATGCTAAGGATGAATCGTGGGGCGAGCGCTCGAGCATCGCCACCTGGTCCTCATCAGTTCTGATAATAGAAGCGCCTTATCGGGGCTCGGGAACGAACGTTAACGACGACGTGACGCCGCTTCAGCGATCAGACAACTTGAAAGTGCACGCTCTTCAAGGTATCCGCCATGCGCGGACCGGAACCAGTCATAGAGGCACCCGAAGCATGCGGAAGCCAGTGAGAACGGGTATAGAGGGGGAAACCGGGTTGGTGCGAAGAAGCGACTCGATGTGCTCAAACTTGGCGTACATGGCTCCTAGGAGTGGCTAGCGACTGCTTTGACCGCAATGATCCACGATGCGTGTCCATGGCAGGGTAAGGGTACAGGAAGAAACAGGACATTGCCTTGTTGTCTGCTTGAAGCTCCGAAGCATTCGAGATCGCTATAGCGAACAGAACAGTAGTGCCGTTTGTGGGGACAGAATCGTCTGGGCGGTCAAAAATATAACCACTGCAAATAGCCAAGACATTGACTCTTAGCCGCGCTATAAGGACTGAGTGTTAGACCCAGCATAAACGCTGGAACCGCACGGCTGATTAGTTGCACACGCAGGGCCTAATCAGGACAGTCCTGCGGCATTATCACCCTCAACACTACCAAACTGTGCGACTCCATCGCCGCGCAATTTCCTTGCCTTTAATTCCCGGTAGTGTTTAATCGCCTTCTCCCGCTCCTCCTCCATCATAGCTTTCTGTGCCATGCTCAAAACCCCTGAAGGTGACCTATCGTTCTTGACCGCTCCTCGTGGAAGCTTCTTCAGTTCCGGAGGCTCTTGTGCAACATCATTAAGGCGGCGGGGAGCCGCCGTTGAGACGACCTGAAATTCTTTGGCTTTCTTCTGAGGATTTAATGAGTCCTCATCGGCAGATGCCGTCGGCGGTGGAGTCGAAGCCTTTTTTGAAGTGGCTGGCTGCTTGAGACGGCTTTTGTCATTTTTCTTGTTCGGCGTTTGCGCAACCTGTATGGCTTCTTCTTTCCGTACTTTACGCGCCTGAGCAGATGACTCCTGCAATGCTGTTTTGAGGAGAGGCATCATGCTGGTTTCTACTCGCCTGTAGAACATACATTAACTCGGCTCGCACGCAATCACCAAGCACCCCTCTGAACGTGGTTTCATATCACACACACAGCACTTACTTGCTGAAGGCGGCCATTGTTTCTCCGGGTTTGATCTTAAGCGTCTTCGTCGTTCCGTCATCTTTCATATCTGTTGCATCATGGCGCCTTCTTTTGCGTTGAGGGTTGCCCTCGTCATTATCTCCATCGATTTTGCGCTTCTTCTCCCGGTATTCTCGCCTGATCCTTCCGGCATCAAGAACTCGCAAGACCGACTTCGGAACGGTTTCATATTCTATTGAGGCTTTGGGGGCTAGATCGCTTCCTCTGAAGAAGTTATTTGACACTATTTTCAGCGAGTTAAACGGTCGGGTATGTGTATGCCTACCGTTCTGCCTTTTCTCGCTCCCTAACTGATCGTTTGGCACGTTTGTGAGGCATTCGAGTTAACCGGGGATGTAATGATGGCCACGGGGAATGAAACGCAAGGACTATCACAAGGCTAGTGGTGGTGGTTAATGGCAAACTTGTGCTCCCCGATCACCATGCACCATGCCCCCCATATCTACGTCACGTGCCAGTGAACTTCATTCTGCCCAGTCCGCACGTGTAAATTTAAAATTACAGCTAGCTCGCTCAGTGCTCACTCGCAACGACTTTGGTGTAGCATGTGTGTGATAAAAGGTGTCTATTACATCGGTGGCGCGGACGAACCAGCGTCAGCATCATCTCTATTCAGTTCCAGTGCAAACTACCCTGTGTATACGACCACCTCGGAAGCACAAACACGAATCCAGAAATGCCAATGAGGTATGCGACGATGATGGCTAATATTTACAAAGCGAGTCATGACGTGCACAGTATCAAGGAGGTGACGCGAAACGAACCTAATCTCCGATCGGGTCGTTGGCTAATTTCGTAGCCTGGTTGAGGGACACCCATGATGTTGCAGAATATGTGAGCCACGATTGGGGGGTAGACAGATCCAGTGCGAAGAAAAAGATACGAGCAATAAAAGCCGAATATGCTAGTGTAGGTAAACTGGAAGACTGGGTTGGAGCAATTGTCGGCAAGTGGGATCAAGGACCAGCACACAAAGGGTTAGCTTACCCGTGCCAATCACGGCGCGCTTTAGAGCTGCGGGGCTACGTCCATACCTGTTGTACGTGTCCCAGGCATGATGGATGTGTGCTGCAAGGGCGAGGTCAGCTCATGTCTTATATATTGATCTTTTTACATGCGGATGAAAACCCTCACCTGCTCCGAAAACCAAGGGACTCAGAAAGATCATCCGCGTCCTCGATGCTAAGGCAAGGTTATACACGGTGAGTACACATGCTCTGAAAACAATCTCTTCCGTGATGGGGGCCTAGATTATAAGGCGGAGAGGTCACAAGCTGATGCCCTGGCACATTGGCTTGAATACGCACAACTATATAATTTCTCATGCCTGCGAGGGAGAAGAGAGAAGATAGTACATCTTCTTCAAAGGACCAGTGTTTCTGGAAGGGTAATGTTTCTAATAGGAAATGTCCGTAGAGTGGCCCAAGGAATAAGACAGGAGTGATGAGGTGAGGGAGAATGCTACTTGAGGTGAAGCCAAGGTGAACGACGGTCAGTTGTGGCGCAGTTGATTGCTATCACCATCGTTCCAGTCAAAGTCAGATTTCGCCAGAGCTTTGTAAATGAATGTTTGAACATACGTCCGTCTCGTTCCCAGACACTGAATTCATGACTGCGAACACCATAGCGCAACAAAGGAAAGTGGCAGTACTAACTGCAACCAAGCGCGCGCGGATTACATCTGGATCATCCCTCCAGCGTTCATCCCGCTCCTTAGGTCTAGCGTAGCCATAGTCGAGACGTGCCCTAGTATTGGAGAACGAGAGTCGAGCATTCTTCGAGATGTATATTGAGCCAACATAAGAAGTTGCGAAGAGTGCAGCCAAGACGTGGGCAGATGTAGTCGACAGAAATGCAGTGGGTGTCATTGGAGATATTAGAGAAGTTAAGAAAGGATAGTCTGCTAATAGCTACGACACCACTCTAATGATCCCTTTCAAGCTGGTCAAAACTGAGACCTCGGCGCTCGCGTCAAGTCTCTTGTTTCCTCGACACGTGAGAGGGTCCAAAGAAGGCAAGTGTGGTGGTTCAATTTTACGGCGAGCGGAGAACGTCGTGGTTGCAGAACCAGAGGTATCGTTCCAGGGTGAACACGAAGGTCAATACTGATTTGCTGCAACTGCCAGCCGCCAGCCGGCTCCCAGGTAGTCAGCAAGTTATGTGGCGCAAACCATCGAGCAGGTTGGTGCAAGCGGTGTGTTGGCGGACGTGACCGTGAGAGGCTTTAGAAATAAACACAGACAAACAGAGTCGCCAACTAGCCCGACCCATTCCGTGTTCGCAACTCGAAGTTACAAGTCTGTCCCCTGGTTTCTGCCAATACCCACTGAACTAGCCATGCACGCGTCCATCATTCGCCGCCAGCTCGGTGGAATAATTCCGCCCAAGATTGCCACTCCTTCGCACCTGGTATGTTATGAAGAACAAACATTTTCCTTTTGTTTGACTTTTTTCTGTCCGGTTCACAGTCTTCGGGTTCCGGGGAAGGTTTGGCACCTTTGGTGAACTTTTACTCAAAACTGCCCAAGGGCCCAGCACCTACTTCAGCCAGCGGAGGCCTCAAGGGACGTTACTTCAATGGCAAGAACGCTTCCGCCGCTCCTGCCGCCTGGATAATCCTGGGCCTCTTCACTTTCGGGTATACCCTTGACTACCAGAGTATGTGTTCCTCGCCCGTTTTTGCAAACAAGCTCTGATCCTCGTTCTCACCTTAGTGCACTTGAGTAAGAAACTTTTGATCATACCCCATGACTACCCTTCTTACCCATGTGTCAGAGCACCACAAGAACCACCCGCACTAAGTGCACCGCAGTCATTAGCTATGACCGTGATGGTGCTCATCAGCCAGATTAGTTCTGTGTACGGACCGCAAATAGA
Organism: Hydnomerulius pinastri MD-312; assembly: GCA_000827185.1. Lineage (NCBI taxonomy): Eukaryota > Fungi > Basidiomycota > Agaricomycetes > Boletales > Leucogyrophana > Leucogyrophana pinastri. Next base: position 218,734 of record KN839874.1, on the reverse strand, counting down.
CAGCCACCAGGGCTTGAATCTGAGACATACAATTAACGTCTTCGTAAGCACCTGTAGAGTGTATGGGAGGTGAGTGGGGGCCGAAGACTGCAAATCTGACTGCTGCAAACGGATTGATGGGTGTCGTTTGCTAGTGTCCTATGGATGCCGCGTGCTTCTATGTCCTCGAATTCTCCGCTGCTGTGAGTTTGATTGAGAAGCGTTTCTATGAACCCTGGTACCATCTGCACAAAATGGGAGTGACAACGCCGTTTGTGGCGAGACTTGCTCCACCTATATGTGCAGTGTTGAGAACATAAAACATTGTCAGCCGCGGCCATGAGTATCATTGACGATCCGCTGCCACCGTAAGCGTTGAGACGTGTTCTCCGCGTGTTTGAGAGGAGTTACCAAATGTTGCGCTGCTTCGGACCCATCGATGTCCACAAAGGTGAGCAACGACAACCTCACTCCCTCCGTTTAAAGGACCCGATCCATCATTCGCAGACCTACATCTGCTAGGCATTCTCCGATGTGGCGATGATCGAAATGCACTCGCTTCTTTGGTCACCGATCATTTATCCAGTTCGATGGTATAGAGCACTATCGGATCACTCAGCCTTCGAAGACATTCTTCAAACAGATACTTATCATACACATGGAGCCCTTGAGGCGAGTCACCTTTTGTCTCCCAGGCTGACCCATCTGGCTTTGAAATCTCTGCGTTTGTCATGCGGACATCGCAGGGAACTTCAGGAGCAAAGACACCGCCGTCATTATCTTGATAACGGTTCGAAAGCTCAGCAATAAAGGTGCGTGCCTCATCTGTATCACGAGACTTCATTGATACTACCCAGCCCACACCGAAATGGGACTTTACCCTTCCCCTGGCTGCTTCTTTCTCATTTCGGGATCGGAGTCATGTCTTGCTACAGAGTTCATGTTATGTCGGAAGCAAATACATGGCTCCGAAATCACTATTGACATGCTATGATACAGGTATAGTGCGATCATGCCAATCATGATGGTATATGATGAAAATGATGATAACATGGGTAACCACGGATCGTGGCGAGTGAAGGGAATGGAATTATCAGCGACGCCGGCTCATCGCTGTTCGACATTGAAAGCAAAACTCGTCGACGTTGTCGATTGATTTTTGTATATCGGGACCAAAGTTCTGTTTTGGGACATCAGTTCTCGAACGTCAGATTGCTAGATTCTTGCTCACTTTGGTACAGTTCGGCTGTCGACAGCTGGGCGAATGTCGAATACTGCGTTCACACCGAGACGAGTCACAATCCACAATAGCGGCGACAAAATGCCTCTGGAAGTGCTGGACGTGTTTAAGCTGTCATTCCCCAAGGAACAATAGGAATAGTATCGCACCCCACACTTCAGCCATCGCGTTCCTTCACTGTAAATGGCTGTTTAGTGTTTCGATGCAGAGGTCATGAACATGTGCCTCACGCTAGTTGATTGCACATTGTGAAGATGGAGGGAGTCTGTGCGAGGATGGGTAAGAGGGGAGATGGGAGACAGCTGTACACAAGCGACCAAAGTTGGGGCAATTATAATGTCTACCTGCCCCTGCACCTAGCGGCTTTATGGGATTTCCAGCACCGGAAGCCAACGATCATGCCCCAATCAATACATAGCCCATATTGGTCCTAGCAAGCTTCCTATACGTGCGATCATCAGGGTCTCCACATGCCAGGCAGCTCTTCCTGTATTTCGTGGTACTTCCAAAGCAACGGCACGAAAGATGCACGTTGTTCTTCCTAGGTCTTCATAGGATCCATAACTCGATTCGGCGTGTGTTTGTCATGTGGCTGGATTGGATATTCTTTATCAGAAGACATTACAAGGGAGCATTATACACTGATCACTAAGAAGGTACTCGGAACAAGATAGTAGGCTTCACCCTGATCTAGCACGAGTATCAGGCTCCATCGGCTATTCCTAGATACCGTAGAGCTTGTCCGAACCGCAAGTTGTTCACTCCGTCGTTTCTTCCCTCTGAAGTACCCAGTGCAACCTCTGGGAGGTCACAATACTTGTCAGATCGCTGTATTAGATCTTGCCCTGATCTGGTGTTTCACAGCAGGCGTGAACCTATCCTATGCTACCAGTGCCCGGCTGAACCTGGCACTAAGGAGACAAATATAGCTTTATCCCATCCTCCATAACTTGTTCTGTCACACGGCCTGGCGAGAGTTGGCAAGAACACGACTTTGCGGGCAAATGTTTACGGTATCCGCCATAGCATCACAGCTGGGCGGCCGCAACAAGGGTATATAATAACCATCTGAGTCAGAATGGCTGCTATGCGAATCCTCCGGACTCGTCGTTTCGCCACGCCGTGCCTGTGTTTCAGTCCGCGTTCCTTGTCCTTTAGGGGGTTACCGTATGCCTCGGGGACTCAAAGTTGCCTGTTCATTAGCTAATGTGGGGAATATAGCGTTCGCTTGCGCCATTAGATAAAGTCGACGGTGCCATTGTCTGTCTCGTTCGTACCTGAATTTCTCGGAGGCACAACCACTGGCATGTTTTGGCAGTCCTTCCCTATATGTTCCCAAGGCAAGCGAGAGTTGGTCGAGAATCACGGTGCTTCGCAGTAACAAAGCTACATTACGGCGTGGTCCAATAGATGGGATAACACACGGTGGGAATGGGGGTTAGCATCATCCATAGATCGAGCTCACTGGGCGCTTCTGGCCAACTTTGTCTCTATACCGGGTGTTGTACACAGCTGAGTTCATAACGCCTCTGAATGGTAAATGGTACCTACAGGCTGGATTGTCGCCAGGTCGACGAAATTAAAGCAACAAACACATGATCGTCGGGAGCCCAAGAAGGTCTTCTGACCTCACATCCGAGACTGCCGCGATCGAATGGATGTGAGAGTTGGGGTGAGGATCAGCATCAACCTCGAATCGATGCTATGGTGTGGGGAAGCAAGGCACATAGGTCCGAAAGCGTCTGTGTACGTCATGTGTGGTTCGTGTGGACGCAAGTCTTGGATTCACCACTGCAAACACGAGGAGGAGGTGCGGCGACAAACACACGATGGATAGTTGGCTGTATGGCATGCCGCGGTTCCTGTCACATTTTTGAGGCGTAGGGATCTGATAGAAGGTCACAGATCTCAGTTGACGAGCCGGCCGTGGCTTGTGGCAGGCTCGTTGCTTTCGCGTGCAAAGCCCCGGATTCCATCAGATCTTGGTGACGCAATGTTAGCTTTACTTGGTACTTTCTGGGCGCCTTTCTGATGCTATGATGACAAGAGGGGCGAGGAGATCGGGTAATGACTTTTGCAGTGTAGGAGTAATGGTAGCAGCACAGGCAGTCACCCTGGAGCCACAGCGCGACTGTGTCTAATGCGAATTTCCCCGCGTAATTCGATGTAGCCTGAAACATGACACTAGTCAGTCAACCTGAGCTAATTCGCGATTCCTCCCGTGTAACCTGGTGGTTCGTTGGTTCGTACACTGCTGCGAAGCTTCGAAGGACAATTGTGACTGTTGGTACTGCGCATGCCAAGGAACAGGTGATTGCCACATCCGGTATATTCCGATTAGTGCATAAGATGAAGAGGCCACAGGCACCCCACCGAGGTAGGTACATATGTAAAGCGAGATTTCAATTTACTCTTCTCAAGTTCCATCGGAGTCGACGCAGCTGTGATCGCCATCATTCGCTCTCATCGCACATAGTTCGCGCCTCAACTGTGCTATTGCGAGCGCGGCTGATAGGCCTCAACTATCCGAGTGCGTCCCCTTTAAAAAGACAGTTTCTTCATCCTTCCTAGCGAGTAGGATCACTCTCAGTTTTTGAGACAAATAGTTTTTGGAAAGAACACTGCCGCTGAAAATAGCGAATCGCAAGATAGTTCGAGCTCGATAGTCAACAAGTTGACCACAGTGATGTCCGTCACGAAATTTACTGTTGCCCTCTATGAAGCGGCGGAGGGAGAATCTCGTGCCGCTCGGCGCGTTATCGTTCATGCAGATAGTCTGAAGACGTTGAGGTTGTGTTCAGGCGATGTTGTCGCCTTATCACAGGCAGATAACGGCAACGCAAAAAAGGTAAGAAAGAGCAGGGGTGGAAATGCATATCTCACAGGTCACTTTGACCAGCCCCACCGTATTTCCAGTAACTAATTCCCCCCGCTTGTCAGGAATTCGCCGTTGGGGTCTTGTGGCCATCCGTAGAAGTTTCACAGAATGGTAAATACCGCATCTTCGTTACATGCTGCCACTTTGCTAAACTTGAACCTGCGGTCCCATCTGCAACGGCTTCTTGATTCCAGCCATTTTATTATCGTCCTCTCTTCTCCTCACGGCACGCCTAACGGAAGGCAACCAGGTCCAGATTTTTCCCTTGGCTGGAAAAGTTGCGAACAAGGCCACACCTTTCCTGCCAGCACTGCGTGATGCTCAAGAAGCCAAACACATTCGTCTGCGGGAAATCTACAGGAATCCGCCAGTAACCATATCAATTCACGCATTGTCGGATGATCGGGACAAGGCGAAACGTCAAGATTGGCTCACATTATTACTACGGGAGCATCTTAGTAAGTGCACATTCAGCCACTCGCTATGCTCATTTCGGCTTGCGGTGATCGTCTCGAATGTCCTGCTGACCCATTCGAATCACCATCTAGTTGGGCTCAAAATTATTACCCAGTCTCAGGTCGTCGAGGTCATTTACGAAGGTCAACACCGGAGATTCTGCGTCGATTCTCTGTCAGCACGTCCATTAGCCACGGGTGACTCTATCAGCTCTATTACCGCAGATGTCAAGTCCATATCTATCCATTTCCAACCCTCTCTTTGGACGACAGGGTGGGATACATCTGTCGATATTCTGAACAACGCCACAGAGGATCAGGTCGGCCATGCCAACAAGGTATATTTTCACGGGAGTATCTCGGGATCCCTAAGTGTAATGTTCAACACGTGTGTTCACAGCGCGATGTTGAAACTTTTGAGCAAACATCAATATCTGATGCATACGTTACTGTTGGAGGGCTTGATAAAACAATAGGAGAAATTCGAGATCTCATCGAGATCCCTCTTACGAAGCCAGAGGTGTTTTCTGTCTTAGGTCAGTCACATCTTTGAGACATCGCGCTTCATTTTACCTTCGTCGTGTGCTATTGCTTATCTGATTATCCAGGCCTAAAGCCCCCTCGAGGTATTTTACTGCACGGACCATCGGGGACGGGTAAAACGCATCTTGCACGTGCGATAGCAGCATCTACAAAATCATCTGTGATCGTCATAAATGGACCCGAGCTATCGTCGGCGTATCATGGCGAGACCGAATCCCGCCTTCGCGATGTCTTCAAAGAGGCCCGAAATAAAAGTCCTTGTATAGTCGTGTTGGACGAGATAGATGCTCTCGTGCCACGACGAGAGGATGGTGCTGGTGGAGAGGTAGAAAAGCGGGTTGTTGCGACCTTGTTGACAATACTGGATGGCATGGAAGACGAAGCTGCCAGCGGCAACATAGGGAGAGTTGTGGTCATCGGGACTACCAACCGGCCGAATGCGATCGATCCTGCGCTCCGAAGACCTGGAAGGTTCGACAGAGAGTTTGAGATAGGCAAGTGGTGCTTTCTCAGTTCTCCACAAATAGCGATATTCATGGTTTTGCATCTGCTGTGTATCAGGTGTGCCGGACGCCGAGGCACGTTTCTCCATCTTGGAGGTCCTCCTCGCCAAGACTCCACATACGATACCTCAAGCAGACCTCCGTGCCCTCGCAAGCCGTGCACATGGATACGTTGGAGCTGACTTGAGTGCGGTCGTTCGGGAAGCTGGTACAATCGCTATCAAACGATGGATGAAGACTAGCCCGACCAAGGACACTGATGATGCGACGTCACTCTCTTCCCTGAGTCTCACGATCTCAGACCTTTCCGATGCTTTGCCAAGCGTTCGCCCGTCCGCCATGCGATCGGTCTTCTTTGAGACGCCTCCGGTAAGGTACACCGATATAGGTGGTCAAGCAGTTGCCATTCAGAAGCTGCGCGAAGCTGTCGAGTGGCCTCTCCTTCATCCGGAAGCTTTCGAGAGGTTGGGGGTACGACCTCCCAAGGGTCTTCTCCTGTATGGTCCCCCAGGATGTAGCAAGACAGTCCTCGCGCGAGCTTGTGCAACGGAGAGCGGTGTCAACTTTGTAGCTGTGAAGGGACCCGAGGTACTAGTGCAGTGCTCCTGCTATATGTGGACCGCAGCTGAACATTGTGCCACCCACTAGCTCCTGAACAAGTATGTCGGAGAATCAGAGAGAGCAGTGCGCGAGATTTTCAGGAAGGCTCGTGCTGCTTCGCCGTCCATCATCTTCTTCGTGCGTCGCCTTGCATCTCTGCTCTTTTGACTGCTCGCCTATATTTACCTGCAGGATGAGATCGACGCTCTCGGTACTTCTCGTACAGCGGACTCCGACGGAGGAGGTACATCGTCCCATGAGGGTGTCCTCACAAGCTTGCTGAACGAAATGGACGGCGTCCAAGAGCTTGTTGGAGTTACGATCATCGCGGCTACCAATAGGCCCGACGTCATTGTTAGATTCTTACATAGTGGCATACTGCTGTTAGAAGCTTATTCATTTTATTTAAGGACTCTGCTCTTATGCGCCCCGGTCGCTTGGATCGTATCCTCTTTATTGGGCCACCTGATCAAGAGGGCCGGGAGGAAATTCTTCGCATTCGAACGAGGAAGATGAGGATCGAACCTGGGTTCGATATCAAACAGATTGCTACAATGGTTCGTTTGCCCTACCATACCACGTATCTATCTAATTCCTACAACCCTCAGACGGAAGGTTGTAGTGGAGCGGAGATTACAGCTCTCTGTCAAGAAGCTGCTCTATTGACGATGCAAAAGGACATTGACGCCCCATATGTGAGAATCACCTTCGTTGAACGCTATACATCATGCTAACCCCTCAAACTCGTACAGGTGCCTCAAATTGCATTCGAGGCTGCTGCAAGGGAGGTTCGGAAGCAGATCACACCAGAAGTAATCAAAAAGTATCATGATTGGAGGGACAGGCATGGCCTGAAAAGTGCATGAAGTATCGGATACTCGCCTCGTCTCTCTGGAACCATCTGGCAAACGCATCTCACATGCTCACCCCATAATATTGAACAATTGACATACGCTGTAGTTCTCCCCACCAATAGTGCCAGCGCAATCTGCTTCCGTCAAGCTTGTTCTCTCTGTTCCTGTTATTCCACATGACCTTGCGTGATTCTCCATTGGAGGGAAAGAGGCACTCTTTCCTTAGAATCCTCGCAATGTGTCCAAGCAAACTTGGCTAAGCCACCCATGTTCCGAGGGCACTTGAGCACGCAGTGAGAAAAAGCGGCAGGGCCGCAGGACAGCGGAACGGGTCTCGAATCTTAATCGCATTCAAGTTACATTCAGATGTCGATGTGCATGGTAATAGAGTACAACACCTGTCGCAGAGCGAGACAACAGAGAAACTGACCATGGGCATATCACGGCGTCATGGACCCAAGATAGTATAGAAAGGGAGTTCGCCCTCGACGCCTATCTCCGCAAACAAATCTCTGAATTTTTTGACTTGCTGGTGTGGTCCGACTGTATACCGTGGTTTGGGGTGACCTTGAAGTCTGCCCGCGTAAGGGATTGTCAATTATTAACCACACCCCTCCACATACAGCGCCACACCCGCTGGCTACACCTCAGATGTAATAAAACTGTCTGGATGCAGCAACCGAGAATGGGTGAGTGGTGAAACGGTGAGGAAAAGCCCGTGTCACGCTCGTCCGTTTCGGCTACGAGGCGGGTTCGCACTTTTGATTCCGGATGTTGTGCTCACCGTTGACTGACGCACGAGTGCTCGCGCAAGATGTACTCCGAGGATAGTTTCGACGTCTACGGCTTTGAGAACTGGTGCCCGCGTACGAGCGTGAATCACGAAGTGGCTAAATACCAAGCGTGTAAGCGGTTGTTCAAAAACGCCGTGCTGGCTGCCATCGACGGCGTTGATCTCATGTCCGACTCTCACCCATAAAGCACAGTCTCCAACGACGCCTTCGAAGCTCTTATCGACCTCCTCGCATCCGATGGCGTCGATGGCTCTCCACGAACAACATTACCCTGCGAGACTCTTCAGGAAGACTGGATTTCGAAAAGATTCTCTCAATGTTCGGGGCGCAAGATCGGGGCGGGACGAGCGATCACGGTGGAGCTGGCGCTTTCGGCGTGGAAGAAAGTGATGATGAGC
>KN839874.1:140080-204947 GCA_000827185.1 Hydnomerulius pinastri MD-312 | reverse complement strand
GGTGGTCAAGCAGTTGCCATTCAGAAGCTGCGCGAAGCTGTCGAGTGGCCTCTCCTTCATCCGGAAGCTTTCGAGAGGCTGGGGGTACGACCTCCCAAGGGTCTTCTCCTGTATGGTCCCCCAGGATGTAGCAAGACAGTCCTCGCGCGAGCTTGTGCAACGGAGAGCGGTGTCAACTTTGTCGCTGTGAAGGGACCCGAGGTACTCGTGCAGTGCTCCTACTACGTGGAATTCAGCTGAACATTGTGCCACCCACTAGCTCCTGAACAAGTATGTCGGAGAATCAGAGAGAGCAGTTCGCGAGATTTTCAGGAAGGCTCGTGCTGCTTCGCCGTCCATTATCTTCATGCGTCGCCTTGCATCTCTGCTCTTGACTGCTCGCTCATATTCACCTGCAGGATGAGATCGACGCGCTCGGTACTTCTCGTACAGCAGACTCCGACAGTGGAGGTACATCGTCCCATGAGGATGTCCTCACAAGCTTACTCTTTCCTTAGAATCCTCACAATGTGTCAGAAAACTCGCCTAAGCCACCCATGTTTCGAGGGCACCAGAGCACTCAGTGAGAAACAGTGGCTGGGTCGCAGGGCAGAGGAATGAGTCTCGAATCTTAGTCGCATTCCAGTCAGCCTGCAAGGGACTTGTGCTCGACAAAAGTATTCCGGTTACAACCAGATGTCGATATGCATGGTAATATAGTATAAACACCCGTCGCAGAGCGAGACGACAGAGAAACCGACCATGGGCATATCACGGCATCATGGATCCAAGATAGTATAGAAAGGGAGTTCGCCCTCGACGCCTATCTCTGCAAACAAATCTCTGAACTTTTTCACGTGTGGACCCCGGCGGAAGGACAGGAAGCTGCCTCTCTTCTCATCGGTTTGACGAGCGTAGAGGACGAACATGTGCCTGTCCAGGACAACATCTGGTTTTCCTCTCGGTGTGAATTTGACATCCATGAACAGGGTGCCATGTTTCCGGGCGAAGCGCGACGTCGCGAAACCAACCCCGACTTCCGCGGCACTCTCGACACTCACTGCCGGGACTTTCGTACTCTGCAAGCTGCTTGTACTGCTCGTACGTGAACGCAAGTCCGCCGATCTTCGTCACAGTCATGCTGAAGAAATACGTTGTAATGACTGACTGTTGGTCACGTAAGTATGATGAAACACGGAAACATGAGAGAGAACTTGCTGGCGTGGTCCGACTGTATACAGCGGTTTGGGGTGACCTTGAAAACTGCCCGCGTAAGGTCAATTGTCAGTTCCTAACCAGTGCCACACCCTCGCTGGCCACACCTCGGATATAATAAAACCGTCTGAGTGCAGCAACCGAGATGGATGAGTGGTGAAACGGCGAGAAAAAGCCCGTGTCATGCTCGTCTTTTTCGGCTATGACTCTACGGGGCGGGTTCGCACTTTTGCTTCCGGATGTTGCGCTCACCGTTGACCGACGCACGAGTACTCACGCAAGATGTACTCAGAGGACAGTTTCGGCGTCTCTGGCTATGAGAACTGCCTGCGTACGAGCGTGAATCACGAAGTGGCTAAATATCAAGATTGCAAGCGGTTGTTCAAAAACGCCGTGCTCGCTGCCATCAACGTCAACCTCATGTCCGACTCTCACAAAGCACAGTCTCCAACGACGCTTTCGAAGCCCTCATCGACCCCCTCGCATCCGATGGCATCGATGGCTTTCCTCGGACGAACAACATCACCCTGCGAGACCTTCAGGAAAACTGAATTTCGAAAAGATTCGCTCAATGCACGAGGCGCATGATCTGGGCGGGACGAGCGATCGGGGTGGACTCAGGGCTTTCGGCGCGGAAGAAAGTGATGATGAGCGCGACATCGATGACGACACATAGTATAGTACAGCCCACCGTCTATGCATTGACAGCCCTTTCTCGTTCCACCTCTCATTCTCCTGGACCCTCTCGCCAATCCGTCCTCCCATATCCTCGGGGATCGGCCAAATTCCATGGTTCGGTCACTAACAATGCTTGCCTCGCATACTAATTATCCTCCCCAGCTCGAGGCCTTAGGCCCGCTCTCATTCGACGAAATAAACACCGCCCTCTCCAGTGCACACGTAGAGGCCCACTCTCGCCATCAGCAATATGACGAGCTGCACGCGCTGGTGGCCAACGCCCACCGTGGTCATGGTCTACTGTCGCAGGATAGCTCTACGTCGGTTAGGGAAGCCGACGTGTCTGATCGACGAACGGACGGTGCAGGCAAGAGCGATGATTCAGGGTGCTTGGATGGAACGCGATATGGGAACCATTTGCAAAGGGGGATCCAGGAGTTCAGCCTCCTCCTCCAGCTCTACCATCTTCGCCACCCCCGCCCCTTCCCTTAGAGATGGACATCCCACCAGAAATCGCGCACCTATCAGACGACGACGCAAAGCGCGCTTTGACGGTATGTCCACCCCTTTCCAATCCACATCCACCTCTCATATCTTGTTTCCCGCAGACTCTAACCCGCGCTCTAAACCTCTCCCCAAGCACACCTTCATCCTTCGCCTCCCACCCTAACATAACATCCCCACCTCACACGCACCCTCCACTTCCTCACATCCGTCAACGAGCTCGTGTGGCGCTGCACATCAAGTAATGCAGAAACGCAGCGCGATATGTAGCCCGTACACTCGGCGGAGAACATCGCTGCTATCTTCGCCCGTCTTGACATCTGGGAGAGGGCGGTGACACGCGGGCGTTAGACTGTGAGCTGTTGAGTGGAAGTGGTATGACTCTCACGCGCGCGCAAGTGGGAAATTCTTCGATTTCAGAGGGGCGGAACTGGGCAGTCGTGTGCAGGGCAATCGTGCGACTCCTCACTCTCGCGCTTGGATTTCCGCATTAAGACCTGGAGAGGACCGGTCTTCGGTGGCCATCGCCTCTGACTCGCGTGCGGTTCGTAGTGTCGTCAAGTTGGTTCACCACGTCCGCTCATCGCAAAGCCACAAAAGCTGTTGGTCGGCAAGCGCCTATAGTCCACCTTTGCTTTCCCTCCCAGCGTATCTCACAATCAACCACCACCCGTTACTCTCTTCCAAACTCATCCCCCACAGGATACTGGTAATATTACGCTGGCATTCCCTTCCTTGAGCATGGGGGCACAGCACGGATAGGGTGGTCCTCGCAGTGAGCTTGCACCTTGCTGTAGCTATATTTACAGGTAGTTGACAACATTTAGAATGTAGTCCAGGTGTCCGCTTCTGATAGACAGTTAGAGGGGGAGCGTTATTCGATGTCGAGCACCCAGACTTCCCTGTGTTTAGGCGCGGGAATGTTTACGATGAGTTGTCGCGGCGACATCTTTTGGCAACTTCGTAGTGCCATATGCATTACCAGTTTGCTAGTAGTCAGGCAAAAAAATCTAACCCAAACGTATTTTTATCGTGCGTACACTACGAAAAACTGTGTAACAAAAACACAATCTCTGAGCCCACCCTGCTTACTTTTTGCTAAGGGCTCATCGCTCGCAAACCCGTTTCTAGTGGTGTTAGCGAAGTTTGAAACGGATATCAAAGCGCTAGCTATGCATGGGTATTGCATGGGTATATGGATTGCTTAGGTGTAGCTCTACATAATACGCTATGGCGCTGGGCAAGGCTGACATGACAGTGGTCCGAGGAAAGATGCACTTACACACGCCCAGGACGTCTGGGTGTGTGGGGCTCCGTGAACTACCTTCCACCTGATGACTACGGGGCTTCCGGCGGCATGATACCCACTAAAACCTCCAAGGACGATTCCCATTCGTTGGCGGGTTCGTCGCCGTTCGTTTTGGTCAGTAAGTTCTGCCATGTTTGTTTGATGAGTGAGCGATATTGTGGTGTGCGCTTAAGTTTCGCGCAGGTTACACTATACGGATTTCAATTGCAGACTGTCCCTTCGGGTCGAAGTGATTTACTGTCAATTCCCAGCAGCGCTTGTTATCGGCAGCTGGCTCTGGAACGGCTGTGCTTCCTCTCACCAAGTCTGCAGCAGGCAGCACAAACAGGGTTACTCGGGTACTCACATCCAACTTTCTCAAAAAAAAAACAGCTCTGCGTTTCCATACTATGTATATGACAGACAAATAGTATCTGAAGTTTAACCCGAATTGGGGCAATCGACGTGGAAGGAACGGATGTCCGACGTGTGAGTGGCCGAATCAAGCCACGAGATTGTCGATGAACCTACGCAAGAAAAGACAAGTCCATATCAACCTTAGCGAACCCAAACCCCATCCCCAAGTTATGAATAAACTTACCAGCCCAATCCGAACACCCTGCCTTGGAATACACAGTCACGCCGTACGAAGCAGCACTCGTGAATGCGAACGAATGCACGTCACCCGCCATTTGTGAGTTGAGGTCGTGGCACCCACAAGAGTCACCATACAAGTACTGGAAATCGGTCCCTGCGCAGTTCTCGCCGTTGAACACGTACATGTTCCAATTGTTTTGTTTTTGCCCGGAGTAGGAGCAGGTGGCGGAGGATACGGCCACGAAGCTGAGAGCGGCGAGCACTGAGGTTTTGAAGGAGACCATGGATCCTTGGAATAAGTGGATCAGTTTCGGACGAATGAACGGGGAAAGGTGGTCGTTTACCTTGTTCCTACGTTGAGTGGTGAGGGAATGAAGGATATGGCTCGGACGAAGGAGTTTCTTATATAGCTCCGAGCCCAGACAGTACCAGGTACGCACTATACGAGCGTCGTTGGCATTTTGATATGACGGAGAATCAAGATATCAAAGGTTGAGTGCGTCCCACAAGGCTATCCGCTGGTTTACCCAGAGGGCCAGACGAGATACTGGGAGATTGGGTCACCAATCATTTAATTTTCGACGTGCCAAAGATGTCATTCGGAGTTGTTTTTGATGGGCACAGTCTCAGGAAGCGCTCCCTTGAGATACTTCCATCCCTACCTGCACTGCTACCAGTGCCTACTACCAGCGACCTTCAAAGCAAGCATACAACTGCGGCCCTGGTTTCTCCAGAGACGCAATGTGATACCCTGTCAAACTCTCGCATGCGGCAGATCGGCGCATGGGTATGTCTCTTCTGTGAAGGGTGGGTCAATATTTGAACCTGAGGTGGTCAGGAACAGCTCACAATGTGGTATGCTTGGCGAGTGGGGTGGGGATTTCATAAACTGGTGATCAGCAATAAGTAAAGTATAACGTATCGCATGAACTGTGGATCAGTGCCCCACGAAGATGATCCGATTCCATTTGTCTCAATGTTTCCCAAGAGTCAAGAGGACAACAGAAAGCCGGATCACTGTGCTCCGTCAACATCTTCTGATTTCAATAGAGCCAAACAAACGCTAGATCGCGAATCTCAGATCTCGTGAGTTCGTGACAGGCCTTGAAGCGGGACCTTCGTTTCATGCGACCACTTTGCTAACTTGAACCGCTGGTCCCATCCGCAATGGTTCTTCGATTCCAGTCATTTTATTTAACTTATTATTGTTCTCTCTTCTCCTCACTGCGCGTTTAACGGAAGGTAACCGGATCATATTTTCCCTCATGACTGGAAAATTTGCGCTACCCACCAGCTCCTTAACAAGTATCTCGGAGAATCAGAGAGAGCAGTGTGCGGGATTTTGAGGCAGGCTCGTGCTGCTCCACTGCCCATTATCTTTCTCGTGCGTTGCCTTGCGTCTCTCGCTCATATTCACTTGCGGGACGAGATTGACGCTCTGGGTACTTCTCGTACTGCAGACTTGGACGGAGGAGGTGCATCTTCCCACGAGGACGTCCTCACCAGCTTGCTCAACGAAACGGACGGCATCAAAGAGTTAGTCGGAGTCATGACCATCGCGCATACCAATAGGCCCGACGTCATTGTTGGTCGCCTGCATAGCGGCATGCTTCTGTCAAGAAATGATTCAATATTTTTAGGACTCTGCTCTGATGCGGCCCTGTTGTTTTGTTTTCGGACGGAGGAGGTTGCGGGGTTTCCCCTTTTGGTTCATTGAAGCTGCCCTACTGACCATGCAAATGTCATTTACGCACCCTACGTGAGCATCGCTTTCATTCGACGCAATGCGTTGTATCGCGTCAAATTTTCAGCTTCCTCGGGGTGCGTTTGGGGCTGCTACAAAAGCTATCTACTAAGAAGCAAGTTACACCAGGAGTAATCAGCATGTATCATGATTAGATAGGCACGCACGAAGTAACGGAAGACTTGTTTCGTCATTCTGGTGCATCTGTCATACGTATCTCACATTGACCTTGACATCGAATGATAACCACACACTGTAGTCCTTCCCAGGTGGCACCAGCGCGATCTTCTTGTTTCAAGCCTGCTCTCGGTTGATTCTTCAGGTACCGAGGATGGGCGCTTATTCTAACCTTAACCTCCCGCCCATGGGTCTTTCGGGCTCTGCCGAGCCCAGTTGGGCCTCATTCTTCCGTGACTTTGTGTTGGTAATGATCCATCCTAAGATATGCACCATGGCGGAAGTCCGTTCACTTCACAAGGCTCATCGGATACGGCTTACTGTCTCAGGTCCCTGTAACGTTCTGAATGAAGGTGTTCAGTGAGCCACTCGGAGTTCAATCGACTGAGCTCGGACCTACGTTCCCGCAACGCGGCATCATTTGCTTTGACATAGAGCCTTTGTTTCAAAGACCATGGCCTCATCCTTTCTTCTGGTGCTATATAACCCCACATTACCCTGGATCACCCATTAGATTCCCTTTCACCTGAGCATCCATCCCAGTCACTGTTCAAACATTCACCCCCCATGATGATGCGCACCAACATCGAACGTGCTCTTAATGACCTCATCGTCTCAGAGAAAGACATCACAATAGCCAATGCACTTCCTGCCTACCTGCGCGTTGCGGGCTTCTCAGAGGTCTCCCATGACTCCCTCACCTCATTTGAACATGCGATGGACAAGTACCCCATGCCTCCAAGCAAATCTCGCGTCATTTCTGAGAAGAAGATATTGGAGCTTATGACCGAATACTGGTCTGACAAGCTCGGCGTTATGCGCGCCTTCGTTTGCCCCTGCTCTGGGTGTGGTACGCGAGTGGCCGTCGACCCAATAACCCTGGAGCAGCTGCAACATCCTGAGAGAACCCAGAAGCGTCGCCGTAAGTCCTTTGGTCGTAACCTTCGCATTTGGTCGTCGGCGTTGATAATGAAGTAGTGAAATCGAAAAAGACACGTCGCGTTCGTGCTAAGCGCGATATTGTCGCGGCTACACCGTCTGATCCTTTGGCGCCCTCGACGAGCGCCGTCATGCTTTAAACTCGTGTCCTGATACGTCTGTCGGCTTCGAGGGCTTTTGACCAATGTACGACCTCACGTTGATGTTATCAATTCTGTAATGCCTCTCAGCTATAGTCGATATATGATCCATCATTCCCGTAATCAATTGCAGCCTGTAAACAAGTACTACCTTTCACCGTCCTCTGCAACACGGTTGTATTATTACCAACGCGATATCTTCATTTACTTACCAGCTTTGAGATTCCCCTTCTCTACGTCTCCCTTAACTTACATGGCTAGTACCGACCCTACAAACTGTTCCTGTATATGCATGCAGCCAAGCTGCAAACACGCGGTACGGCAATCGCCGAAAGCGTCAAAACTGCGCATTTCCTTTGTTTTTCTTCAACCCAGTCAATTGGCTCGTCGAAGAGGTCTTCACCACCTTCCATGAAGCCTCATTCCCTGGGAAGAGAGAATTTCCCTCTCGCCCAACCATCGCATTGATGGTTCATCTGCTGCCAATTCCCACTTTAGGGGGATGGTGGTCTCTGGTGACGAGTTCGACACATCTGTATACATCTTTTTATATTTGTTCGTCGATGTGCAGCTCTTCCTTTGAAGATCTGCGAAATCGGAATATTGGATGGATTCCGCAGGAGAATGTAGGATCTGCCGGAAGACAGTCAGTCAAACGTTGACTATCGTGCGTGATGTTACCAGTACAGCCATATCTACTCACTTGTATCTGTACCAAAGCTTCAAGCATACAAAAGTCTTTGAATATCTCTGTCAAATCATGAAATAGATTGGTTCCCTACCCCGAATGGCCACCCGTAGATAAACCGAATCCTCTCGCAGCTATGCAACAGCGACCACGGCAACGAGAAGCTGAAAGGTTCTACGTCAATTCGGGATGCGCACTCAGAGGCGTTGCGGTTTAAGGTGGGTGCGGTTATGCTGTTAAATCCTTTGTCAACTCGGCGAATCCTGTGTAACCAGTCTTGGAGATTGGTGCAATCACCAGACAAACTTTAAGCGCACTGGCAGATTGGTTCATAATAAGTGGGGTTCCTCGGTCACCGGCGGCACTCTGTTCTAGCCGATTAATTCTATACACCAACATGCCCTTTCATGCTGTCTTTCCCCCATTCTAGTCACTGGTCTACCCAACAGTAGCGACACCTTGCAGTGTACCCTCAGAAATATCACATGCATATGTACACGACAGCTGTACAGGTAGGTGGCGTTCTGAAGTATATGCCAGACATCATGCTACTCCATATAAAACGGCGATTGACTTTTCACCTGACAGGCGGAACCCGTGATATCAACGCGGCGGGCTATTGTCAAAACCCATCCTTTGAGGAGGGGGAACGCTGTCGTATCCGGAATTCTCTACGTTGTGAGAGATGGACAATAACTGCCCTACGGAGGGTGCGGCGATGACAAGTCCAAAGAATCTGGGGAACGAAGGGCGGCCAATCCCCTTCGCAAGACTTTAGATAACGGCTACAATCTCCTCCGCCGTGGGTTTTGCGGGGTTGAGCTCAGAGAGGTGTGTGGCACGATCGATGACGGCGCAAATATCCTCCATTTTGAAGGGTTTTTGAATCCAGAACCAGCGAAGACGTGGATATGACACTTAGTTTAGGCAGAGGAGCTTGGTGACATATGTGTTTGATATGCCCGTCGTAAGTGGATTTGGTACACAAGTGTTCAAGTTCAGGGCAGTGAAATGCCGCGATAAGTTGCGTGAAGCAGGCATGAGCATGTCCCCGGGTAAGGTCTTTAGCATGGAGCTCGAGCTCCAGATACTCTAGGTGCGGAAGGTGTACTAGCTCTTTTGATCTGTGATGCCAACTAAAATCGCTAGGAGCGTGGATGTCGATAGTCAACCTTTGCGGCCCTAGACAGAGTCTGACTTTCTGAAGGGAGTCATCCATCGCTTCTTGGGTCAGCTGCAGAGTTAATTTCAGTTCTATCAGTCGTTCCCATGTCAAGGGAATGAACTGATCCCGAACGGGGGAAGAGTCACCCCACTCCCGTAAATAATTAGAACCTTTCTCCACTATGGACCCTCCACCGTCCAAGCTGGTGGATTCCACTTACCGGAAGTTACGACGTGCGACATCGCCCGAAATGTCGACTCATGGCTCTTAACTTGGAAGACGTTATATCCACTTCGAGTACTGTAGGAGTACCTGACCTTGAGCACCGTCGCGCTGGGCAAACAGCATGCGTTGGCAGCGAGATGTTGCGCTAACACGCGTTGGGCATGTTTGCCGATATCACGATTCAAATGGACGAGGACAGCAAGCCGAACGCCGCACTTGGCGCGCTCGAGCCATAAATTTATGACGCCGATGTTGAACTGCACCGGTTTTTGGCTGTCAATGAAAAGGGAGCCACACATGTGTGGATAATGTTCGATGAGGTCTCTCCACGCGCGGCAAACATGGGTGAGACAGAGGGTAGTGGTCATCCAGGGACATTCGTGGCAGTAAGCAGCTGCTTCGGGGAGGCAAGATCGAAAGATGAGTTGAAGTAGCTCCATAGGAAGCTCGTAGATGGATGTGATTATCGGAGGCATCTCAAGAGTTCGCATGTACAAGGCCCTGAGGCGAGATTTGACATTTTGGGGCAACCTTAGGGTGCAGATTCCATACTGTTCTCGCTCTATTTGTCACTGCACGCCACATCTGGCTCTGCCACTCACCGATACTATAGGCCCTATGCTCTTATACCAGGGACAGTCAATGTGCTGAGAATTTGCGCCCACATCAAAAGAAAAGCAGGGACGAAGGGTACTGCGTTTGTCATGGGCCCCTTTACTGTAGAGGCACGGCAGCGGCGGGGTACCACAATGGTTGCCTTATATTGTGGTCCACCCGTCGAACTCACTCACCAATTCTTGGGATCACATACAAATACGTCGATGCATGGATACTGTTCTTGATGCCCTCTTGTACCTTCTAAAAAGACTATATTAATCATCCTGGTTACCGTCGAATGGAACTCTAACGAGTAATCTGAGAGCACTTACCTTCCCTTGCCGAGCACGACGGTCACCCCTCATGACCACCGCCGCCAGAAATCAGCACCGCTCTAATCCCCATTCTCGAGACTTAACTGACATGAGGCTTGTAATCACAAGACAATAAGGAAGAGTAGCCCGTATTTCCCCAGTCGGGAGTTGCAAAGGTTTGAGGTGGAACCATCCGCTTAGTCAGAGCCTTCTGATTCTAACATACCCAAATAAACCCCAGTATGCTGGTCGATTTTTGGCGGAATCCATTGACAATTGGCTTTTCACGAAGTCGACTGAATGAAAAGACAACTCCTCTCCGACCGTATTGTTTTCCCGGATGGAAAAAAAAGTCTATTCAAAAGATTTCCAAGTTTCTAACTTTAGCAAATGCGGGTAACTTTAGAACAGCTTGGCGGCTCTCCGGTACTCCGTCACCACCACTCCCATGTGGCATTAAGTTCGGCTGCACTCGTGAGTACTGTACTCTATCAAACTCTTGTCGCTATCCAGCGATGATTAGCAGCTGTGGAATTATCTGATTTGACACCAAGAGTACTGTAGTTCTGTGTCAAACTCAAGCATGAACACGCACCGATGACCATGTCGAGATAAGAGGTCCAGAGCCTTCGGCCGAGAGATTGCAAGCATTGCTGACAGGATTTTCAGCTTCGGTAATAGTAGCCGAATGACCTTTCTTCCAAGATTAATCATGCACCGCGCACGGCTATTAGCTCTGTATCTACTTGCGGTGGTTCTCCTTTGATGCCGTGACACGGCTTGCCATGCTTGCTCCCGAGCTTATAACCGCGGTAGATTGCTCATGGCCGCACATAGGATTGTTTCACTCTTTTCACCACCGATAGACCATGCAGCCAGAGGTCCCTGACAGTCAGACTACGACGCTGACCCCTGCTCAGGTCAGTCGCATTGAAACAGATGTGCATCCCACGAAGACACCTCGGCCACTGGAAGAGAAAATAAAGCTTGATATTGAACACGCGCTTGTGGAAGATGATCCTAGAATATGGTCTAATGCCAGAAAGGTCAGTATTGATCCTCTAGAAAGTGGATTTCGGATAACAGAGCGTTGGCGTCATCTCAGAACGCAATATTGTTCATCATCTCAGGGGCGTCTATGATTGCGGGCCTTTGCGCCAACATCCAGAACCGTGGGTAGCATCTCGTTCAAAGTACTGTCCGAGGATCTAACACACTGCACCGCAGCTGCAAATGCTCAGATTGAACAACAGTTGCACGCGAGCAACGGGGACATTAGCTTGAGCCTGTCCCTCTTCATCCTTGTACAAGGCAACTTCCCCGTATTATGGAGTGCCGTCAGCGAGATCAAGGGCAGAAAGGTTCGCGCTGCTTGCTTGTTTCCTGCGTAACTTGGCTGACTCAGTTGATTTCCCAAAGCTCGTTTACTTGCTCTCGGTCACTCTCTTTACTGTGGGTTCTGCTATAGTAGCTGTATCTAGGACCATTGGGCTCGTGATTGGGATGCGTGTGATCCAAGCCGCTGGGTGAGCTCGTCTGCCCCTCGTCAACGTCTGTATCCTGACTTGCTTGGGTAGATCTAGTGCCGTAATTGCAATCGGTGCTGCTACACTGGCAGACATCTACGAGCCTCACCAACGGGGTACCATGATGGGTGTCTACTACTCTGCGCCACTCCTTGGACCGTCGCTAGGACCCATCGTAGGCGGTGCACTCACGCAAGGACTCGATTGGCGTGCTGTCTTCTGGTTTCTTGTGATTTGGGGAGGTGTGATATTCGCAGCATTCCTGTTCTTATTCAAGGACACCTTCCGGAAGGAAAGGAGTCTGACGTACCAGAATGTGTTGAAGAGACGGATACGAGAGCGCGAGCTAACGCGGGAGAAGGAAGCAGTGCCAGCTGAAGAAACAGGTGCCAATGAGAAAAAGGCTTCAGAGAGAGGGGAAGAAGGATCACAGACTTCTAAGGACTTGGAAGCTCAACCAGTGGTCGTGCCTGCGGCCGCTATCAAGGAAGTCAAATTGTCACTCGCAGACGTTAACCCATTCCCGCCCTACCTGAGGATTTTGAGCCGCAAAAACAATGTCGCTATATTGATCCCCTCTGGTCAGTGAGCACCATGCCACCTGGCACATGCTTTACGTTTTCTGATGCTTTTTTTTTTTGTATCAGGACTCTTATTCGCGTTCAGTTTTAGCATCACGTATACCTGCGCACGGACGCTGGCCCTCTATTACAACTACGACGCACTGAAGACTGGCCTTGTGTTGCTTTCTTATGGCATTGGTTCGTATTCCATTGCCTCCCCCAGACATAGCGACTGGTTCTCATTCTTCTGTCCTCCCAGGAAGCGTAACAGGCAGCATCTTGGGTGGCCGATGGTCCGACAGAACACTCGCGCGACTGAAGGCTGCCAACGGAGGGACAAGCTTTCCGGAGGTGCGCCGGTAACCTCACCACAAGTTAAACGAGATGTTTACATATGTCATAGATGCGATTGGAGAGTACGAAAGTCGCCATGTGGTGGCTCCCTCCTTCGATCGTTGGCTATGCTTGGGTATGTCAAGAGCGCGTGCACATCTCTGCGATGTGTGTGATGCTATTCTTGGCTGGCTTCTTTTCAATGTGAGTCGAATTCACTTGGTCTTGGCCTTGGTTTTGTCTCGTCATCTCAATTGATGCTAGATGGATGTACGCGAGCACTCTGGCATATATCGTGGACGCAAATACGGGGCGATCGTCAAGTGCGGTCGCAACGAACAGCTCGTTCCGTGGCGCCTCTGCGTTCATTGCAGCTGAGATAGCAGTCCCGTTGCAGGTGTGTCTGGCACTTCCAAACACTATCACATCATTCTCAAGCCCAAACCAGGATGCTATCGGCGATGGTGGCCTATATACTTTATGGGCTGGCTTAATGCTCCTCGCAGAACTCATGATCCTGCTCGTGCTTTACAAGGGTAGAGCATGGCGTGAAGCCAGCATTGAGAAGGAAAAGGAGAAATCTGGGTGATAGTGTTTATGATACGCGATGACTCATATCATATCCGTTTAATATAGAGGAACCCTTTTAGACTGTAATTTTGTTTTCTGGGTAGGTCGCCATGAATCGTGGACTCGTAGCATATTGAACTGCTGACCTTGGTCAACTAGGGCCACTGCATTCAAGCTTCAAGTCAGCTGGTGGGTCGAGCGCATAATACTTGCAAAGATATGAGGTTATAACTTAATAGACTGCCACCTCGGTCGCCAGTACACCACATCCCGACAGAGCACTTTCAGGTATTCCCTATGGGGCAAAGGAGTTCGAGCTCTCGTAAATAGAGTGAGTCAGACATGCATGCATATCCCGGTGCCCAACATACCGATGGCGTGACGTCGATGTGCAAATAGCTGAGGAATGCCAATGAGAGGACAGATGAACGTAAGCATCACTCCCAAAGCATGTAAGGAGATATTCCTCCAAGTTTCTCCTTCGTCCTGCTCTTCGACACCGATCTACATTGTTCGAACTTGAAGTAGAAGTCAGAGATGGATCGAATTCTCGTTACTGGAGCGAGTGGGTACATGTGAGCGCGAGAAAAACTTGTTGCCCCTATCTGTCGGCTAGTGCTGACCAGCAACGTCACCAGAGGCGGCCATCTTCTTCAAATCATCCACGAGACGAAGCCGTCATGGGCCTCTCGCATTGTCTGCGTTGTACGGCAGGAGGAACATGCTCAAGCAGTCGAGGCTCTTGGATTTCAGTCCGTGAAACTTGACCTGAAAGGCCTTGAAGCCATCAAGACAACCGTTGTTGAGCGACAAGGCAAGTGTTTTGGGTGGTTGGCTGCGGTCAGTTAAGGCATTGACAACTACACACCTTCAGTATCGAC
The DNA here is from genome assembly GCA_000827185.1 of Hydnomerulius pinastri MD-312. Classification (NCBI taxonomy): domain Eukaryota; kingdom Fungi; phylum Basidiomycota; class Agaricomycetes; order Boletales; genus Leucogyrophana; species Leucogyrophana pinastri. Next base: position 190,824 of record KN839874.1, on the reverse strand, counting down.
AGTAATGTCGCTCGCCGATGCAATGAATTTTGAGCCCGCTGAGGTTTTCATCGAGGCGCTTGCAGATGTCAAAGAGAAATATGGACACCAAATTCACTTCGTACATGTACTGCCACGCACTGTCTTACTATGCTGTTACGCTCACTGTCTTACTATGCTGTTACGCTCACTATCATCTTGATGCAGACCTCTGGTGCCAAGATCTTCTCCAGTCATGTGGGCATCGACACGTCTCATGAGCTTAGTGACCAATCTGTGATTGAGATAAGAAACGCGCACAAAGCCAAGTTTCCAATGTTGCAAAAAGTAAGAGTTGGCATATTCAGAATTCCCTGGTCTTGATCTCCGTCCCTTTCTGCACAGGCGGTCGAGACGAATTACAATATCATTGACAAAGCAGAAGAGCTCGGAGTGCAGTCGTACATCGTGGTTCCCCCTATCGTTTGTAAGATCGCAGCGCGTAATCAATCTGAGCAGCTGACCAACAGTTCGTAAGACGGGCCTTCGAAAGGGTTCGGAAACAAGATCTCGATACAGATCGTTGACATCACTTAAGTGAGACTGAAATTCGGGAAGCTCTTCAAGGTCGACGATGACGATACTGTGAGTTCCTTCGCTCTCCTTGACTTGTCTCGAAGAATAGGTTGACCGTTCTTTAGCACTGGCCGGTGTGTCAGTTGGACGATCTTGTTTCTTTGTATACCTTGATATTGAACAGGATCGCTTTGGGGGCTCACCTTCCGTCCGGCAGAGGTGGCTTTTATTTTTGTGAGCACGGAAGCGTTGCATGGAATGAGTTATACGCTGCGATAGGGAGGGTGCTAGGTTTGGGGGATTCCGTCCTGCGCAAACCCACCGGAGAGGAGTTGAAGCATATGGGCGAGGCGCTTGGTCACCCCGTTATGGCCGTACCGATACAAATTGCTGGCGAGTATGTAGTGTTTTTTCCCCTTGCTGGATTTTGTGCCGCTGATCGCTTTTTGCGCCTCAGTTACTGGTTAAGAGGGGATAGTCCTAGGTCGATTGGATGGAAGCCTGAGTATCGAGCGGAGACCCTTCTCACTGAAGCTCAGGCCGAGACGGATTGGATCGTGAAGCATTTGCCTGCGCCGAAGTAATGTAGGTTAAAGTTCCTCGCTTCAATTTAAGCTAGATGGTGATCGCCATGTAGGATCGCCCCAAGCGCCAATCCGAAATGTAGCAACTGTAATCGTATTTGAGAATGCCGAATTCCGCACTAGTGCAATGTATGAACGTTTCTGTTCATTTCTTTGCCATTCCTTTGGACTCTTCCACAGTCATTCATTCCTGGAGGAGTGTACCCTAGGCAGTCAATACCAGACTCAACAGACAGAGGGGGTGTCCTTGACCCGGTGGTGGTTCTAGTTGACTCCACGAACGCTCCATTGCAGGTAGGTTGATCGCACAGATTGAAAGACGTCGGGGGTCGACATACCTGAACGTCGGGATGGCCATTTATTGTCGCATACCAACGCTCATGCGCTCTAGTCACTTATGACATCAGTATTCCTTTTACTTTGATGACGCCTTGGAGGACACTTGACATGTCAGCCGCGGTAAATCTGATTGGCTCCTGTCTCCGACTCAGAACATATATAAACCCATCTCGCCCATCGTCGTCCCCAGTTCCATCCTTCCCTACTTCCCTCCATCATCATCTCTACCGGAACTTCTTCACATTCGTTATCCACATCTCTATTAGCATCATGGTCCAACTCGCTCCTCAATTCGCCGTTCTTCTCGCCCTTTGCCTTGCTGCGGTTGCAACTCCTGCCGCGCCTCATGTGGAACCCCAGGCGTCTGCCAGCTTTGGAGAAGCTAAGCCTGTGGTACTTTGACCCCTCTTGTTTTGAACTCCCACTCATGTTTATCTTACAGGCGAGTCTGAACCCTAAACATGCTCGTCGGCTCCATCACGCTCGGCTCCATAAGGCTCGGTACGACGACGGACAGTATCACCCGGGATACCCAACCACGACGTTTAACAATGGTCAATATACTCCATACAGCCAGCCCGCTGATGCCAGTCCTGCGCCTCAGACTTATTCCTACGACGACGGCCAGTATCACCCGGGGTACCCAACCACGACATACAACAATGGACAATATACTCCCGGGCCGTCAGAGGGGTCAAGTTCTTTGTCCCAGAGCTCCGCCTCTATAGCTATGCCGACAACAATGACTGATAGTATGACCACCTCTATGCCAGGACCCATGTCTAGCGTTGGTTCGTTAATGTCTATGATGACGGGGTCCGACGCATCCAGCACATCCACCGCTACCGCGACGGGAACAGATACTGCCAGTACTACCGCTGCTACGACCACCACCGCTTCGACGACCTCGGCGACCACCACTGCAACGACCACCGCCGCAACCTCCAGCGGAGCAACGGGTACTGTGTCGAGCATGATGGGTACTGCTACAGATGCTGCTGGAAACATGGCGGGAACCCGGAGGAAGCGCTTCGATGATGGCCAGTACCATCCCGATCCCAAGTCCGACGACGGCAAGTACCACCCATCCGCCAACCAGAAGTCCGACGATGGACAGTATCATCCCGACCCCAAGTTCAACGACGGTAAATATCATGGCAACAAACGTCACGAGAACGGGATGTTCCACCCGAACGCGAAGTATCACGCCGAGAAACGCTTCGACGATGGTCAGTACCACCCCGACTCCAAGTTCGACGATGGAAAGTACCACCCATCAACCAACCAGGGGTTCGACGACGGCCAGTACCACCCTGATCCCAAGTTCAATGATGGCCAGTACCACCACGCGAAGTGCTTCGACGATGGTCAATACCATCCCGATCCCAAGTTCAATGATGGCAAGTACCACCCATCAGCAAACCAGAAGTTTGACGACGGTCAGTACCACCCCGACCCCAAGTCCGACGACGGCAAATATCATGGCAACAAACGCCACGAGAACGGGATGTTCCACCCGAACGCGAAGTACCACGCCGAGAAACGCTTCGACGACGGTCAGTACCACCCCGACCCCAAGTTCGACGACGGCAAGTACCACCCAACTTCCGGTCAGAAGTTCGACGATGACCAGTATCACCACGCGAAGCGCTACGATGACGGTCAATATCATCCGTCTGGAAAGTTTGACGACGGCCAGTACCACCATGACTCCAAGTTTGACGATGGTCAATACCACCCTGGGAAGCATACCACCGGTGGAAAGCGTGCTGGGGTTGTTTGAGTTGCAGTAGTTTTTGCGGGGCTTTCTCTAGTCGGATCATGATGCAAATGTCACTTTCATTTTTTCCCAACACGTGAATGTTGCGATGCAAGTTGAAAATCTGTAGTTTATATCGATGGTGTCGAGCCTCGGCGCTTGTGAGTGGATCAGTTGTGGCATCTTGCAACATCGGTGCTTCACTGATGAATCTCTGTTAAACGACTTAACACTAATGAGATTGCAGACTCGACAATGACTTCGCGGTGCCCCATGATTGATACCCGGTCGGCTTCTTCATCAAGCTGAGACAAACTACGTGAGTTTTGTGCTCGTGACTCCGTGAGTGCGGGCTGCGACACGGCTCTGGGGCATTCGTGCGACAGATGACATGAACCCTCAGATTACCGACAATGGTGCAACGCAGGTCAAAGGCGTGGCTCTATGAAATGAACGAGCCAGGGTGCACAGCGGTTTCTGAGGATAAGGAGATACAAAGATCGGACGCTGGAGGACACAGGATGCACGTGGGTTGGCTCCTCGGTCACCGAACCTACCTATCCAGGCAGAAATGAAACACTGGAGCGAACGTTAAAGGCCGCATGTTGGCACGCAAGCTGTACGAGCCTATCAGTGGTACGAGCAAGATAAGATAGAAAGGAAAGGGTGCATTAAATCGGAGCTCGAGGCCCTATCGAAGATGCGCCGACCCCGTACCAGTATCTTCCAATCGCCAATTGCAATTTGCAGGTGAGAGTCTCTCTCGGATGTAAACAGCTAGCTGCAAGCGCGGGCAAGCCCCGTGTAGCCAGCATTTGGAATACCTGTCGGCCGAAAGATACAGAAGGCGTAAAACAAGTTGTTCTTTGGAGATAAGCTCTGACTCTGAGAATGAGATGATCTCATTTGGATCTTCGAGAATAGACCTTGATGGGTTCTCACCTCTGTTATCGACGGCGCTTCCCTGAGTTTTCCGATGTTCCGTGAGCATTGTGGTTGTGTTACTGTTGTGATACTGCCGGAAGCCGAGCTTTGCGGGAGTTCTAGTAGGGCGGTTGTCATGGAAGAAATCGTACCCGGACACGAGGACGGGAAAAGAAGTGACGGACAGCATGCATGGTTTTGGGGCGTGAGTACAGCGGCACGCAAAGAGAGTAAAGAGAGTGTGCAGATCAACTAAAAGCTGCCCACCGACCAAGGCTCTAGACAAGGAACAAGGAGAAGTTGGGACCGCACAATCCCCATTGACACGTAAGGTCAAGACGTTATTGGAAGGTACCCCCTTCCAGGAACCAAGATACCTCTTATGAAACTTTGCGTCATGTGTGTTCTCACCTCCGTTCCGTTAAAGAGCATGCTCATGTCCGCTGCTGATCGATACACGGACACCTAACTGCCTTTACGCACCTTTTGGTGATACGACACGATTTCAGGGTGTTTCACTTGGAACTTTTCATTTACCTAAACAAGTCTCTACATTATATTGTAGAGGCTGTGGAGTCCCTTGGTGTGCGGCCGACCCTAACCGAGCGAAAAATTGAAGGTTCTGTTCTGGGACGAGATTATAATGGGAAACGAGACACTTGCACATTCCAACGAACTTTCACGACCACCCTCTACTCTCGTAGACATGGCTAAAATCGAACGATGCAGCAGTCCCGATCAAATGCCCAATCTCGAACCCCTCAGTGAGCCGCATAGCGAAGTCAGCTCACTGCACCAGAGCCCAACGCCTACTATCCCACCTTCATCGCGGACGTTACACCAGCCCTCTGATGTATCACCTCGCACACCACCTTCGAATTTTGCCCAGGTGATGAGGGATGCCACCGCGCCGCTGAAGCTGAGTCTCGTGCTCGAGAATAAGGGCAATGTAGCTCGTGATCATCTGGCGTCTGAAAGAACATACTTGGCCTATGTTCGGACCAGTCTTGCATGCGCCAGTGCTGGTGTTGGTGGGTACTTGTCTTGTTGGTGCAATACGATCGTTGCTAATAGTAGATCATGCAGCTCTTGTACAGCTTTTCACCCTGTCCAACACAGCTGACACCACCGTCGACGAGCAAGGGGGTATCAACTTGGAGAAATTTGCCAGGCCGCTCGGTGCAACTGTAGTCCTATTCGGGCTTGGTATTCTCATTCTCGGTGACTATTCCTTCTGGTATGGAGATAATTGATCTGACTAAACCTTCTCCTTCAATCAGGTTTGGCACGGTACTTCATGACTCAATCAGCGCTGCTTCGCGGTTACTTCCCCGTCGCGCGAAATTCCATCACTGCCGTGGCCTTTATCCTTGGTTCCCTCGTGGGCATCGTGTTTGGTGCTCTCATTGCGGGGACGAAAGGCCAGTAGCTCTCGGAGCTATCGTTCACGCGACCCACGAATTCAGGTCGTGGGGTACCCTCGGCATGGCTGATGGACCACCCATAAGGGGTGCGATCCGAGCCAATAGTGGATGCGGTGATTGACATCGTGATCCACGTCCGAGTTGCTTCTTTCCCCGTATGTTCTTAGATCCCCATCTCAGTCCGTGAGTGGGCTAAGGCTACCACGACGATGGGAGGGAGAGTTATTTCAGGCAAAGAGTGGGTACTAACTTGTAGATATGGAGATGACGATGGGCTTGGATCATCAGAAGACCTAGAGACTACTTAGTTTATTGCTATGGATAGCGGAAACAATACGATACCGGCACAGCACGGAGTTACAGGATTTGCAGACTTGGTAGCACCTGTCGATCCACTGTAGATCGAGGAACGCCCGAGCGATGATGTCATCTTGAGTATGTGATAACCACGTGTGAATATTTGAATTATGACGCATGGCCCAAGTGCAACAACCTGCTGTATTGCCTGTGGTGTGCATGGCCAGATTTCAGCATTGCAGACAACTTGTATCTTTACCGTCACTACATAATACCTAATATCCTACTAGAAAAACCAACTTCATAATGCCCGTTCTATCCACAATAACAGAAACCATCACATTACTGCTCAATACCCCTATCGTACCCCCACCCGTCGGCGGCAGTGGGAGCGGAAGGGAAGTTGCGCTGACAGAGATGCCACGAAGTTCGCATCGGAGACGCCAAGAGGCTCCGGTATTAGAAGGAGTCCGTAACAACGGTCTGGACGCAGCTGATGTCTTCGTCCTCGGTGTAAGTGCGACTTTGTCTCATTGATAGGGGCGGCTGACAGGCGTGGTGCGGCAGACCGCTTCGATGGAAAGCAGGAGGACGAGCACACAAAGTCATGGGAGCAGTGATCGTGTGATATCGGAAGAATTACCCAATGGTCCCTCCGAAGCTGATGTGTGGGCTAGACCATCAAGAAATTCCACAGGAATACAAGTGAGCAGCCTTGATTGAAACGGATAGGCTTTTGACGAATAAAAACAATAAAGCACATGGACTCCGAGGCGCGAACAGCGATGGATGAGCGTGTTTTGAGCGGCGAAAGAAGCTGAACATGGCTCTCTGGAGAAACTGTGAGAAAGCAATATCCATTATACCGGGCATGTCGGGCTGATCTGTTGAGCAGATAGGTAACACATGCCATCGTCACTTCCTTTCATGTGCACCTCAGTGCAACGTCCAACGGGTCTAGAAGGATTCGGGAGATACCGTATGTAAAATACAACGACTACCTCTCACCGCCTTGCATCGCCTTATTCACGGTCGGATTCGATGGTGAACGATACTTTGTGTGGTTTCGATTGACCCAATCCAGCTTCGTCGTGGAAGACGTCCTGCTAAGCTATGTGGGGCAATGCTGGAGACTTGACATTTCGGGGTATGTATGCCTTGTCGAACTACTCCGCGATCGGCCATGAATCAATGGAGGAGGATCCAGTGGTAGTCGGTGGAGGTCAAGCTGGATAATGATGTTCGGGGTTCGACTACGGGGTGGTGGTGTTCAGCAACTTCTGTCCGATTCTGTGGGTTGCGAGTGTTGTTGTGACTGATGAGGGGCGTCCGAATAAGGGAAACAAAAATGGAGGTACAAAGCGGTTGTTTGGATCCAAAGCTTTTGGCAAACAAAGCACTCGTAGCACCAATATTTGAAGTCCGTTAACCCGAACCGTGACTTCAAGTAGAGCTTGTCATTGAGCGCTTGACCTCCATTGTAGCCGCTCAACAGCTGTGGGAGATACTTTGTTGTTGGTAGAACTGGATGTCCTAAGTAGGACGTCTTGCTATCAAATCCTTCTCTAATCATCTTCAGTCTGTTATCCACTGCTATCTTCACATGAACGGGTAAATGTGGCACCGAGTTTAGAGCCTCAATGGAAGCTTTAGCTTGAAGGTCATGTGCAGTGGCCAAACAGGCCTGGTTTGATGAGCGGACCTCCGCACCCGTGAGCATAGATCATTTGCAGGATCTGATGCTCTTGCAGTACAACGTCCAGCTAGTTGTGCTTATCCAAATTACTTGGAGCTTACTCGGGAATAACTTATCCATAAAGTATACCTCGCGATGACAACTTTGAAAGTAGCGATCATTACTGGTGCTTCCTCTGGTGGGTCCTTTCTCGCAGTCGCTATCACTACTCCAGCTCAGATTACCATGCTCGGCCATACATACAGGCATTGGTCGACACACTGCGATTGCATTGTCTGCAGCTGGATGGACTCTGGCACTGACTGCACGTCGCCTCGCGCAGCTTGAAGAGACCAAAGCAGCCTGTGCGAGCCCTGAAAGTTGTCTCCTCATCGACGGAGACATCACAAACGAGGAGTTCGTCAAGGGGCTCTTCGAGCAGACTGTCAAGAAATTTGGGAGGTTGGACCTGCTGTTTAATGTGCGTTTGGGTTTGACAGTTCCGATCACTTCCCGCTCAGGAGCTGTCCTGACAAATCTGAAAGAACGCTGGCATGTCCGACAAAGCCCGTCCCATCGAGGAAATGCCACTTGAGCTCTTCACTTCCGTCGTGAACGTGAACCTCATAGCATCTTTCCTTTGCACGCGGGAGGCTTTTAAAATATTCAAGTCACAAACTCCTACAGGAGGTGAGTGCCTACCCAAAGCGAGATATCCAGTTACTGTGTTATTATATCGGTTCTCGCGACCGATGGCGAGATGTATCGTTCTGACCTAATCCGTCGTTGCAGGTAGGATCATAAACAATGGTTCACTAGCGGCACATGTGCCAAGACCCAATTCCGCCGCTTATGCATGCTCCAAACATGCCGTCTTAGGCCTGGCGAAATCGAGTGCAATCGAGGGCCGTAAATTCGACATCTCCGTGACCCAGATTGACATTGGTACGAAACCTCTGTCCTCGTCTGCAGCTTGTGATACTTGGCTGAGCTCTTTTAGGGAATGCTCATACCTCAATGGCTGCCGGCCATACACTGGGCGCGTTGCAGCCTGATGGGCGGAGGGTGGTCGAGCCAACCTTTGACCCAGTTCACGTTGCTCAGACTGTCGTTCACGTAGCCAGTCTCCCAAATTCAGTGACAGTGCTGGAGATGAATATCATGTACGTGTTTGGCCTACCCTCAGTGTTGGTACAGCCCACCGATCGCTCAACTTTTACGTAGGGCTACTGGAGTCCCCTACGCAGGAAGAGGATAACGCCTCACGTTGCTCATCCCGGGCTGCAAAACAGGTAATGAAGCAGATATATTGATGTTGACATGCGATAGCCCTCGTGTATGTAAGTAGTAGCTCCAGTAAACAAGTGGCGTGTAGTAATGCAAGTGACGTGTATGGCTTGTGCTATAGTACAGTAGTGCCGTTCTCCTGTTATGAAGTAAGAAATACAGTGCTGAGGCCCTGACCCAAAAAAGACGAGAAAGCAAGGAATTATACGAATGCTCCAGGTCAAGGGTGGACCTGGCTTCACAATTTTAGGGGAAGCGACCAGGGGTAACTTGAAGGAAGCAGCATGCTGGGAAGTGGTTATTGAAACCAACCTCCCAGCTCCCAATTACAGCCGGGTCTGTAGACATCGCGTTTCCTCTGCGAGGGATCTGTGATTCCTTTCAGCAGAACTCGTAGTCGTGCAAAGTCGATGGGCTTCAAGATCCAGCCGTCCAGACCATATGCAATGAGTTCAGCAAGTTGCCGCTCGAACAACGAAGCAGAAACAGCAAAAATGGGTATCCGGCTGTTGAGCCTGAGCGACAGGCGCCCTTCTGAAGGAGGCTTGGGTGATTTTTTCTCTAGTTCGCGAATGCGTTCTGTACATTCGAAGCCGTTCAAAATCGGCATCCTGAGATACAGGTAAGCCAAAGGTCAATGCTAGACCAATGAAGGAGCTGGCGTACTGAATATCCATGAGGATGCAATCAAACTCTCGGTCTGATTCGATCATCTCCAATCCCTCCTGACCATTCGTGCTCCAGAGAACGATGTGGCCATCCTTTTCCAGGCGCTTTGCAAGGAGTTTGCGGTTAACGTCGTTATCCTGGAGGAGTCGGTCAGTCTATCTCCACCAACGGTATACTTTTGCTTACCTCGACAATAAGCGCCCTAAGTTTACCGTCCGGTGATGATATGGGTCTCGGAATATCACTATCGCTCTGCGTTCGAGCTGCAAGTGAAGGGCTGTGGGCTGAAGTAATGGCAAGAGATGACAGTGAAGGGGGCTCCGGTGGATCTTCGCGGCGCCTCTGAGTAGTAGGGTACGAATCTGGGGAAGCTTCACTTAAAGCTGCAGTGGCCTGCTCGGCCACATCAGCAGACGAACGTCGTGTTCTTGTAGGACTATCCATATGATTGGCGGTCAGGGATTCAGCGAGATTCTTAAGCTCTTGAAGACCAGATGCTTTACTGCAAGCCTGCGAGCGAGATTTGATAGACGAAATAGATCGAGTTTTTGCAGAAGATGAGCCATCCGACGACGACTTTGAGAGTTCCAGTGGGATGAGGAACGAAAACCGACTGCCAACGTCGATCTGAGAATCGACACGTAACTGTCCGCCGAGTTGTTCCACAATTCTGGCAACGACGGCCAAGCCAAGACCTGCGATCTTCCATTTAGTACCTTCCCGTAGTGATTTAAAAAGGGAACGGTCGTACCGACGCCAGGGGTCCCAAGACTTTTGGCTTCTGAGGACTCCACTTGCTCAAACTCACGAAATATACTCTCCAGCTTGTCACTAGGAATGCCACAACCAGTGTCAGAGACGACAATCTCGACGGCTGTCTGAGACGGATCGCGGAGGCCTTCGGGTTCGTCAAATATGCAACACTGCACCGAAACTTTGCCTTTCGTCGTATATTTCACTGTAATGGGATGTAGTAAGTGCTTGAAGACGTAGTAAAGAACTTACAGGCGTTGGCTGTCAGGTTGGCGACGACAGTCTTGATCTTTTTGAGATCACCGATGACACCCTTCGGTCCTTCCTTGACGTTGACAACAAACTCGATACCCCTGCGTGTGGCTTCGTTCTGGTAGATGCGGATAGACTCTTCGATGGCAGATCTCAAGTTGAATGGTTCGTTGAGGGAGGTCTCGCCGCCACTTTCTACACGAGTAAGATCCTAAACAGCTATTAGCCCGCAATCCTGACGAAATAAAAAGGACGAACCAGTAAGTCGTTGATGGTGAATAGAAGGTTCTATATGCAGAGCCATTATCGTCTACAGGAGCCGACGAGGGAAGATAACTAGCCTTTGAAGCCGTGTGCGATCTCGAGAGGTTCTCTCGGGTTTCAACGTCCAAGGGCCCATTCATCGCCATTTCTAAATAGCTGTGTACGAGTATCAGCACCATCATCAGCCAGTAAGCAAGGAACCTTACTTGATTATATGATTGAGGGGCGTCCGCACTGCACGCTTTCTGAGTCCCCTTTTAAATTACACTAGACTGCTTGGCTGACCTTCGTGACTGGCATTAGACAGTAAGATGTTGGTGAGATTGGTCATCTGCAATGCCGATTCTTTTTGTCTCCAAACGTCGATGAACTGCGCCAAGAAACCTAAGGTGGCGAATTGACAAGTAACATAATGTGCGTTACCTTGCTGTACATCAGCGACAAAACACCAGCTGTCTCTAACTCCTCCTCTGTCCAAGCACGCGAGCGACCTGCGACCGTTTCTGACCACGTCTTGAAAGATTTTCGAGGTTGCAGGCTCCCCATCGTGTCTTTGTTCGGTCGACCAGCCCATCTGACGTTGCGCGGCTGACCCTTACGAAGTAAAGCTATGAAGTCCTTGCCACCACTTGACAGTGGGACGTAGAGCAGGCCAGCGATAACCGCAAGCCCTGTTGATAACCGAAGGTCAGGGTAATCTTGGATGACTGCTTGTGAGACTTGGATAGCGCTGATGTCGTTAGTTAGCTACGAAAGAAGAAATGGATACTGACACCCTATACTCACTCGAAGTGCTTCAATCGGAGATACTCCGCCATCACTAAGATCTCTTGTCCGTGAAAGTTAGGACCAAGGATCTTCGCTCCCTCTCCAATTACGAGTATCCCATAATCTGCATCAAATAGCGCAAGGAGGTCGTCAGCGCTGGAAACGACATATCCAGTTGAGTAGTGCTCGTGCGGTATTGGGTTGATCTGTACGGGAGAAATGTGATACGAGTCTCATCGGTCATAACGACGTTTACTTACCAGCTTTCGTATCTGAAGACGCCGAGCATAGCTGAGGCGTTCGATGTTGCGAGATATGGTTTGGCTGAGAAGGCGCAGCATTTGACGCACGGGAAATGACACTCTCATGCCGTGATGGCCGTAGGTATGACAGGATATCAGACCCCATAGAGATCCAAAGGCCATGACCGACTAGTGATGTCATCATCCAAGTGAAAACCGTGCAGAGGCATGCTTACCACAGAAAACGAAGCTTGGACGCCCATGTTTTCCAGATCTGAAGGAATGTTGGAAACATACTCATACGACTGTAGAAGACGTACATTTGAGATGAATAGGGCTCATAGCGCGAAGGTACGAATGCGTCATATTCTGATGGAAGTTAGCACACCGGCGAACATGAAGACCAGCGCACTGACCAGAGGTACTTCAAGATCAGACTTGCTCCGAACAACTATACGAGCAGTTGGCTGGCTGCGATTGTAGAGTATACGAACCGTATCTTTCAGATATGGTCAGCCGTTGAGAGGCTCGCAAGCGCTTTCAGCTCACTGATTGCATACAATTGTCTAGCCTACACGGCATTCAGCATCAGGCCCATGAAAATAAACAGGGACTTACCTGAGCAGGAATATCGGCTGCTGGAAAGTGAAGCCCTTTGTACAAGTCATTGGACTGGCTCCGATCGACCAGCTCTGCAACCACTTCACCATTCCATACCTCGTCGAACTGGTACACCATGACGCGATGAAATTGTGACAGATCCTTGATGATCCCAACGGTGACCTTCAAACACGTCTCTAGGTCTGCAGTTGCGCCAAGTTGTTCATTGATCTGCGCCATGACCGAGAATACGTCCATCATACCCACACCGGGGGAGTTGGTAGCTCTCCTGCGTCCACCCTGCCGACGAGATCTGGAATTTGGGTCGGCGGCAGCGGCAGGCTGGGCGGCGACACTAGTCGTGCGTCGTAGTCTCTCTAGCGCGGGGATGGGCTTTGCGCAATTAGTAGTGTTTTCGATGATGTCCTCCGTAGTTGGCTTCCAGTCGTCATCATCATCTTCCGGTGCAAATGTCAACTGCAGCTGATCAGATTTGCTGACCGCTGTAATGGTACTCCCAGCTCCAGGGTCTGTTGAAACGAGGGTGTCGCCTGAATCACCCGTAGAATCAGTTCCAGCTGTGCTTTCTGGTGATGGAGATCCTGTCGAAGTCGCTGAAGTGATGGGATACAACGGGTTAATGGCGTCTCTTTCAAGTTCAAACTCGAGGATTATCAATGCAGAGTCCGCGGGGCCCGAATCCGATACGTGCGGGCGATGTACGGCGCACCAGCAGGTCCAAGACCGCCCTCCATTAGGCCCGCGCGTGTCAGTGGAAGTGCCGCTCCCCGGTTCTCCCCACCCACTGAGTAGAAAGACGTGTGGACTGTTCTCTTGGGCTTCCGTTGTGACTTGGGGCTCGTTGAGAAACTGTATGTTATCCCAGAGTATGTCGGCTTGCGCTTCGGGCAGCGTGTCTGTGAAACATTGTAGCGAAAAGAGATATTCGGGAGATAAACCCAGGATGTCTCGAGCGTTCTGTGGAACGATGTTAAGCTATTCGGCCAGATAATCACTGACCACTAACCTCTGATACCTGACGAACCACCAGCAATCCAGCTTCTTCGTTGTCTTCGACAGCGATAAGAACGCCGAAGCCTTGAACTGCTCCAGGTGTCCTGATTGGCTTTGCAATAGCTTCAGTATATATTCATATTACCGATTGTGACCTATGTACCTCATCTTCGCACTTCGTCAGCACACCTTCCCGGCCGGTTACGACATGATGGCCATGTTCATCTTCTACATGCGAATACCTAGTAGTAGTCCACTGCTCTGGCTCAGACCCGGATTGGGTTTTTGATGGGTTGAAGGAAAGCAGTGATTGATTAGATGCGGCATCAATGTGATCGACAGGCTTCTGAGCCTCGGGAGCAGCCGACCGCTGGAGGGCCCCCGCGTTCACCGCAGAAGAACCGGGCGAAGACACCTTCTCACTTGCAGTCGTTGAGGGAGATGGAGGTAAGGGGGGCAAGTGTACTATGCCCAATTCGGAAGGATTGAGGGGTAGTTGTGAGATACCATCCGAATTTGTAGGAGGTATCAAGTAGGTAGGATCGGAAAAAGCAGATGCGGCGACCTCGGAGAACTGACTGGGATGTTTGATATCTGAGGGCTCGTAGGTAGAATCTGCGCACGACTCGCGCATAGGTACAGGCTCCCCTGTCGGTCCCGCGACAAAAAGCGATGCAGTGGCAGACGACTGGTTGTTGTAACGAACCCCTGAGGATGTGGAACGGGAAGAAGAAGGTTGAGCCCATTCTGGGCGATCGTCTGATGGTTCGTTACAAGGTTCTCCCAAAGATCCTCCGACGATCGCCTTTGCTGGTTGTGGCGAGGTCGGCGATGGACAGCCCCGTTTAAGCTGTGACGGGGAGGGCGCCAAGTGAGTGGTTGTTATGGTTGTACGATCTTCTCCAGTGTTGGACTGTTTCAAGTGGCCTGCTTTGTCGTCCCTCGGGTCTGTAGGAGGATCTCCCACAGATTCCTCAAAATGAGGTTTCGGACTTTCGCTGCGCAAATTGGAGTGAGCAGAAGAATGAGTGCTTGGGGTAGACAACTTACTTGCTACTAGCAGGCTGTATGCCAGTCAAGAGCGAGCGGATCGGGTACACGAAAGATGAAGATGTAGATGTAGATAATGCTGGCGGGTTAATATGATGACTATGTTTTCGTTCCGTATGTTCTGTAACTTGTTTGTTAGGATCATGTCCTTCTGACATTTTTTGTCTACCGTAGTATACGTTGTTGCCTTCGAGGAGTTAATCCGAGCTGTTTATTTATCACGGAGAACTTGCGGAGAACGATTGTTTTCACTGGATTTAAACATTCTGGGGTTCATGTAGCTATCAATGTATCTCTCCTTTTTTCGGTACCTTAGACGTCATAAGCTTGTCTGGACACACGCCACAACAGTTGGTAACAAAGTTGTTCCATAAGCGATGAGTCAATCTAGGTCACCGTCGTTGAACATCAGCTACCCATTAGACACTCATTACGCTCAAATTATGCAAAGGAAAATATGTTGCGCATAACCTCCTGTGTGCCCTCCAGCGTCCCAACTTCGTTATGCGATCCTGTCAGGGTCTTCAGAAGCACGATCGTCTCCCCCGATGATTCCAACTTGTCCATCATCCCGAAGTTGGGCAAGTGTGTGCGCGTCAACACTGATGCTCGTGCCTCTCTCTGAATGGCCATCTGCTTCTGGTAAGTAGACCACTGCTCAGTCGACCACGAGCCAGGGTCAAGAGGGAGGGCATCGACTGGAGGTAGGTAAGGCTCTATGAGCGCGTCAAAGATCGCGTCAGAATGAGTGTAAGAGATGTCCCAGTCGTCTTCCGCGTGCACAATGAGCACTGGAACTTTAACTTTCTAAGCACCGGATCAAAATCCTGCCGAAGGGTAGAAGCAACAGAGATTACCGTAATTATTGACAGCGTGTCAAATTTATGTTGAAGGAACGTTTTATAGAGCTCTGAGGAAAGACTGCTTCAGATCGGTTACCCAGACGCCGATTCTGCGGAGGGTCACTCACCGGCTGCGCGAGGTATCATTGTTAACGGGAGCATGATAGGGAACAACCCGAAGATACTGTACGTGTCTACAAGGGTATGTAGGGACGAGAAAGGGGACATCAAAACTGTCCCTTTGAATCTAACACCGTCTTCGGAAAGACCAACAGCTAGGGCCGATGCAACCGCCGTGCCCAAGCTATGGCCTACAATGAGGACATCGTCAGGTTTCGCGCCGTTGGAAATCAGCCAGTCCCAAGCAGCGCGCCCGTCGGTTTTAAGGCCGTCTTCGCTCGGGGTACCCTGGCTATCACCAAAACCGCGATAGTCTATTGCCAGAACGTTGGCTTGGAGCCTTGATGTAAAGGCGCAATACTGGCGAACACGCACAGATAAGGCGCGCGTGGCGGCGTTCCCGTGGAAAAATAAAATAGTCGGGTGCGTGGCCAAGGCTTCTGGCACTGCGTGTTCTGCGGCAGCAGGCAGAGGTGGGAATGGTATAGTTTGGTATAAAGGGTCGGAAAGAATGAACCAAGCGCCGAGCGTGTGGTTATCCGGGGTGGCTATCTTCAGGTTGGCTGTCTTTCCAGCTATGGGTCGAAAGATGGGCCGCGTCAGCGTCCGACTCACCGTGTCTAACGGGCGCTGAATACTGCAGCATTGGATAAACGGTTTACTTACGTGCCAAGCCATACTTTTCGGGTACATCAAACTGCGTGTTCAAGGGCAGTTTCAAAGCATTCATATATATGATGCTTGTCGCGATAATCGCGTATAAGCCGAGGGTTTAGCGAGGCAAACAATCCTGCTCACTGGGACTGAATGAATGGCACGGTTAACAGGAGCACGGCAGCTACATAGACGCCACCGAGGACAGCAAAGAATGTCCGAGCGCGAGAGAGAAACCCTGGCTTGAGGATCTCGGGTGACTTCTCTGAGTTGGTCGCCATTTGGCTCGTGGTAGGAGTATAGAGTTCTGTTCTCGCTCGCCTCCCGAGCTACATAGCAGGTTACAAGCAATGTTTACTTGTGTTTGTTGTCACTAGCCTCATTGCTGGCATCAGCGTTAGTAACATACAGATTAGGCTACTTCCTGCCAGTGGCCAGTTTTCTTGAGGACGTCAGTTATAGCTTTCTCTCTTGTAGTCCTTTGCGTGGTAGTGGTGAGTTGTTATATCAAGCTTTGCAGATCCATTAAGTCCTCGAGCGCTTAGCGCTGGACCGAATTCCGAGTCTCCCTCCAAATACATCCTACCCCACTGCGGCCAGATTCAGCGTGCTTGGCGTCTCCCACATGGTTGTGCTTTACCCATCGAGGAACATGCGTTGATTGGAGAAGTAGTAGCTTATACGGAGGAGAGCAGCGCTATTGAGCATTGTAACCTGCCTTCACTTCAGTATGCTGCACGTTAGACTCCAGGTGCAATTCCACTGACAGTGTGAGATGAGCCCTCGAGATATGGTCATGATCATGGTATGTCTACTCCGAAACGCCGGAGAGATCGCTGCTGATTAGATCCAATACTTAGATCAAGCAAAAGACGTGGCCCGTCAACCATACGCAAATTTACCCCTGTTCGCCCAGTACGTATGCGGCACGTCTGGCATCGTTTAGATGTGATAAGGTGATAATTGTAGTTAGAAGCCTCCGGCCTCTTTCTACGGGTTGGGTTCGCTCCCTCGCGGTTTTCTCCGACATTATTGCTCCTCGAATTGCTTGCCAAGTACTACACTTGTTGTCTGGTTCCACGGTAGCTGTGACATAGGAGGCCCCATCCTTGTACGTTCATCTGGTCAATCGATCTAGTAGCAAATGGCAAACATATACCACAGGCCTGATCATGGACTTCCTCGTCCCTTATGATCGACCAGATGCGCTCAAGGATGCTTTAGACTTGAAGCAAGATATGGACAATCTTCACGCTGAAAGACAGCGAACAATTGCTCATCTGAAAGAGCTCGACATCCGTATATCGCAGAAACGCAAGGACATGAGGACATTCAGGAATCAGTTCTTGAACATCTCTTGTCTTCCGGAGGAACTCCTCCTCCTGATCTTTGACATTGTTCAACGTGATACAATAATACCTGATCCTTTGAGCTATCGCATCGAACCAGTCGAGCAGGCTTTGGCGTTGGTGTGTCGCAGATGGCGGTTTTACATCACAAACGCTTCCATGTTTTGGACAAGGATATTTGTCACTCCCCAAACGACCATCAAAAACTTGGAAGCGTACATCGAGCGGTCCCGCCACCAACTCGTGACTGTCGAGTTCCATCGCTGGTTCTACACACCTGGTGAAACCACTTGGGCACATTCTCTAGAACGTCGCCTCGCTCTAGTCGCTGGATGCAGTCGCCGCTGGAAGGAATACATCGTAGGGAACGGGAGCGTAAGATCGCTCGGGTTTCTACTCTCTAGGCTTCATCGCCTCCACCTGCCACGCCTCCGGGCTGCTTCGATACGCTGGGGTTACGGTGCCCTTCAGAATGGAATAGTAGAAATGAAAGAGCCTCTACCATTACTCACTGGAGTGTTCAACCGTGCACTGCAGGAGCTAGACATCGTCTCCATCCGCATTGTTTCCTTCTATGTCCCCGAGATCCACGAGCCCTTCACTCTCCGAGCCCTGACAGTGCTCAAGCTGACCACCGTCCGGGAAGCCACCGATGACGATGTATCTCTGGTAGACTGGGGGACCCTGCGCCGTATGCTCACCTCCGCACCAAGGCTCTCTCACCTCGTGCTGATCGGGCCCGTGATCGACTTCGAGATGGAGGGTAACGGTGCGGTCGAGAGCTGCGACTTGCGTGCCCTTCGCAAATTAGAGGTCGTCGCTCCAATTGCTTACCCTCGCTACCGTTGGCACCTCTTCAACGCCATTCAAGCCAAGTGGCTAGAAACGCTGCTTATTGTAGGGCAGGACGACATTTCAAGCGAGGCGCCTGGCACAGACCTCTCCACACCCTTCTTCCTCGATAACCACAAAACTAAGCCCAAGTTTCCCCGAGTCAAGGAGCTCTCCCTGGACGGGGCCACTGATCCACAACTCCTCCAACCCACGTCCATGATATTAGCATTCCCGAAGGCCACGAGCGTAACTCTGAGCGGCAAGGACACGGCAGCTTTTTCAACCAGCCTGCATCAATGGGCTCGGAATGGAGTTCGCAAGTGGTGTAGTGTCACCCACCTCACGCTACTCAATATATCGACGGGTGGATGGTGCCGTATGGCGGATGAACTGTGGAGGTGGCTGAATAATACTAGCTGGTATCGTGCGGCGGGAAATCGAAGGCCCCTTATACGACTTGGGGGACCTCTCTTAATCCCACAGGAATGTCAGAGGGATTTCTATTGGCATGTGAGTATGTTGCAGTCGGTGGCCACTTTATCTTTCAGTGTGAGATTCGTCCCGCGCCAACCTCAGCCTGAACTTCAGGCCCAGCGTGTTCGGGTTGCTTGATGATATTTTGACCTTTTTTGCGGCGTACTACACTTACTGTAAACTTGATACTGGAATCATGCTAACCAAACACTTTATGGCTCGTGCCAGTGAAAATATTTTCCGCCTAAGCATCGCGGATCGAAATGAAGTAACGAATGTGTGTGGGTCTCGGTCGAGCGTAGTGCCAGGAGGTCAACCACAAAGTTGTGACTGGCGTGTCTCCAATAAACTTATTGTTGGCCACTAAGTCCTCGCGACCGACCGGATGACACTTCGAGAGCCTCTGTAGGCTCGCACCTGAACGTCAGCATCGAACACAATCTGTTAATTAGTTCGTGAATGTACATTACCCCTTTCGAATTGACTTTATACCTTCCCCCCCGCTACCATGTTTTACACGGCACATTCGCGATTAGAATAAGAAAACCAATGGTTCACAGGGTAAAGGGAAGCGCTCAAAAAGAAAATGCAAGTCATTAAGAAGTGCCATTATATTGCAGGTGGTCGGGATGTACGTACTCATAGTTCGAACGTTCGACGCATGCAGGAGTTGTTGCATTATGCATGCCAATGTCGCCATGCGTCAAGACCAGTGTATGGAATCATTGACTCGATGACGGACGATCCGCACTAGGCTTTTTGGCTATCTGCTGCGCCACAACCACCACGGGCTACGCCAGCCATTCAAACTGCAAACACACATTGACGAGCCACCGTACAGAGACGTTCGCCTAGGATTCATCATTCGAAAATAACTTCTGCAAGCTAAACAGCGCATTGCCCTTGTCGTGACGATACGGAAGGGCGAAGGTTTGTAATCGACAGTTCCATGGGTGTCCGTTACAGTCCGTGGGTGGGTCAAAGAACACGGGGGGAGCCGAGAGGGTGTTCTTTGGTACCTTGGGGGGGAGGCACCTGAACTCATGAATGCCCAAGTTGAGACCATCCCCGCGGTCTCCAGAGCTAACTCTCATGGCGTCGATTTAAAACGCGAGTGTCGACACGGTGCCCTGCCAGTGCCCTGGGCCAGAGCGCACTTCGATGAGCTCCTATCAGATAGGAAGCTTGGTACTATTTGCTCAAGCGCCTGTGTTTACTTTGAGCCTGGGAAGCGACTTGGAGCAAATTTGGACTCGGAGAGTGTGCTAGTAGTCAACGCGGGCGATCTGCATTTCTGTCGATCCTTTGGGTTCGTGCTTCGATTGGCAGAACAGACTCGGTAGATTCTTGTTTGTGTTCCACGAAGGTAAGACTCGGAGGCAACGTCCATCTCGGTCATCTGATTTTCGGAGGACCAGTATGGCGGATATCAGCTGTCATCATGTGCCTGTCTAAAGAACCTCAAGAAGCTGATGTATGTCTCCGCTGAGCACACGATGGTCATTCTGATTCACACTCTAACCTATTTCTTCCGCTGAATTAGTGCAGCCTGAGGTATAAAGCACACGGAGGAAGTCCCGCTCTAACGGAGTCGGATAAGAACCCCGCTAGTCATCTCTGTTTCCAGACGTCAGGTGTCTCTTCCAGACCTCCAAGCTTCCTGCAGTCATGTCCCAAACAACCGATAATGAGCTCATGGGCGTTGTGCTCATCGTTCGCCACGGTGATCGAATGGGCTTCTATCAGGACCCCACTACATATACCGCCACTGCCACGCAGATCACGCCGCTGGGGAACGTAAGTTGCACGATTTTTTCAAAGCCGAGGCCTTCTGACTCACTCCTTGTAGCAACAAGAATTCATATTAGGGGGTTATCTACGGTCGATCTACTTAAATGAGTCTTCGCCGTCGTACATTCCAGGGGCGAGCACTGGGCTATTCAATCAGTCGCAGGTCTACATCCGAGCGGATCTCGGCGGTGAAGATGGTGTGGTTTATGACTCCTGTGTGTCGTTGACGCAAGGGCTTTGGCCTGTGACGACCAACAACAACATTACGCTTGCGAACGGAACCACAGTCACAGCCCCTTTGGGTGGTTATCAGGTCCGTAGCGAAGTATTTCTTTTCCGCCTCCGTCTGCTGATATATTTTGATGCTCATCAGTATGTACCGAGTAAGTCTTTGCGTGTGACAGAGATCAAAATCAAAGATGCTCACCGAGGACATCAGTTGATGCGGTTGACCCTAATTTGGACGTGTCTCTGGAGGGATTCGACGATTGCAATGTTCGTAACTTTAACATTCGATCCTGCAGCAGCATGTTCATGTTATAGTAGACCTTCGATACGCACACGACTGCGTTCTACAACTCGTCTGAGTTCCAGGAGATGGCTGCGCAAAGTGCGGCTTTCCTGAAACTATTACCCCCTTACCTTGACGGCAGAGCTGTCACTTTGGAAAACATGGTACGGGTTCCAGCAGCTCTTTGTACACCTTTATCTTACCGATTCCGCTTTCCTACCAGTGGAATGTACGTGTAATTTGCGCTCTTTGACGTTGACCCTAGTTTCATGACCCACCCGTCAGATCTTCGACTACATGAATGTCAACAGCATCCACAATGCAACCTTTGCTCAGGCTCTTCCTCCAACTTTCTTGGCACAAACAAGGGCCCTTGCTAACTGGCACGAATACAACGTCTTCAGCGACCCCAGCATCATGGGCATTGGAAACAGTGAGTCTCTTTACCCCTGACGTCACAACCTCAACCAGCTGACGCGGGTCTTCAGTTGCGGGCCAAGCAATTCTCCCCACGATCTTAAACGCCTTTGAGGGAATCGTCGATCCTACGAACCCTGTCAAAATGATGATCACAGCTATCGCTTACAAGCCATTCTTATCGCTCTTCAACATGACAGGCATCGCGGAAGCCAACCCAGAGCTTGCTGGCATCAGTAAATTTTCTCGTTGTCATTGCATGTAGACCCACAGAGCTGAGGATACGACTGTTGTCTAGTCGATTATGCCTCTGCTGCCGCCTTCGAGGTTCGTAAGTCGAGTTCGACCGGCGAGCCAGTCCTTCGGTTCAACTTCAAGAACGGAACCGATTCTGAGTTCGTGACTTACAACTTCCTGGGCCAATCCGGAGATGTTCCCCTCTCCGCGTTCATAGACGCCACCTCTGTAAGCCCTTTTTTTGGCCTTGGTTGTTATCGCGAGCAACTGAATCCACTCGATATTGTAGGCTTCAGCTGTGAACACCACTGCTGACTGGTGTAACGTATGCCAGAACTCGCAAGATAGGGGATGTGCAGCATTGACGCTTGCTGCATCGCAAGCTCGTTCTGCGGCGCTGTCGCCAATCAGTCCTATCGGGGCTGGTTTCTTGGGAGCTGGATTGACGCTTGCTGTTGTGGCTTTGTCTCTTGGCACTTTGGCCTTCCTTGGGTTGCTGGCTATTGGCAAGGTTTCCAAGAGACGCTATGGGAGTAGTGATGAGGTATGTTTATGTCTGAAGTCCCTCAAAAGTTTGTCTAACGTTAGATGATGTAGATCGAACTCAAGAACGATCAAAAGTTGTGAATGTTGGCGGTTCGGGAGACAAGAGTACCCCGTGACTAACGACGTAGACGAGCGACTATGAGAACCTGAAGATCTACGAAGTATGTACGAACGAGAGAGACATAGTGATGTGATTGGAGGGCATGTCCGTGATGTAGCGATATGAAATCCGAGTCCGAAGGAAAGATGGAATGATATTGGGTGTTTTCTATGTTATGCTATACGACTCTCACCTCCAGGCGTGATCACTGTCATTGCCGGGATCACTCGCGAAGTCATCGTTTTCGGAGTTCTCGTGGAACATATCTACTGAGATGGTCAGGTGGGGTTGAGATTGGATGTGAGCGATTTTCGAACCACTATCGTCACTGTCCGAGCCTTCCTCCTCGGGGTAATCGTTCTTGTAGTACTCTTCGGCTATTGAATAATGTTGAATTATTTGACTGCGGGCGTATAAAGGCGCCAGCCACTAACCATTAGAATCCTCGTCCGCTTCATCTTCTTCCTCTGATTCTGAATCATCGGACAGATCATCCAGTGCAGACGGGGGCAGACCAGTTCTAAATCGCAAGGGATGAGCTTGTGATCGCTGGATGGTTTCATGAAAGTACTCACACTGTACCGACGTTCGCAGCTACTGAATTCCACTCAGCGAGCGAATAGGGGCGTCTGTAAAAGACGTCCCAAACGTAGTCATTGCTCGTCGAAGCATCTTCAACTGATGTACTGGAACTAAGTGGTACAGAACCTGAAGATGTGGCATCTTGCACTGGTCAAAGGAGACTCTTCAGTTTCCTGAATTACAGTGACATAGAATGGCATACGTGTTAAATAATCTTGAAGCATTGGCAGAAACTTCTCCATTTCCGTGTCGAGAGCTGGTAGTGAGGGGCCTTGTTCTGCAAGGACTGCATCATACATCTTGAAATCATTTTGCGGGATGTCTTTCGCCGATATGACTTTTGGCCTATGATCATGATGAGTGAGACCTGAACGTGAAACTTCAGGGCCTAAGTGGCATACGGGCTGGTGGGCCGTCGTCGAGGGTCGGCTCTCCTTTCTTCGCCGGCTACTTTGACGGTGTATCGTCGACCTCCGTCATCCACTCGTGGAACGTGAGGTGGCGCTCCTGGAGGTTTTGATTCCTGAACGGGCGAAAGCGGTCCTCTCGTACTCTCACTCGAGTCCTGTGTCAATTTGGAAATCTGCGACTGTACCCAAAATCGAACACGTGAGTCGTCATAAGAATGGGCTAGAGGTCGTGGCAGACCTGAAGGGTTTGTCGAAGCTGCTGGTCCTCCCAAGCATCGTGCTCGACGGTCTGCGCAAACTGAAAGACATCCACACCACCTCTTGACTTCTTCCTCCGTACTCGCGATTCGACGACTACTTGCAGAGTGAGCGAATGCTTGGAAACGGTGGCATTGGTTGCCAATGCATACCCAACGCGTCCAAAGGTTCATCTGTGCGCTTCCGTTTTATGCGCAGGATCGTGTAGGCCTGATTGTGCGATTGAGCTTCCATCGTGTGCTGGTGGTCCGCAGAATGCGTTTTGGATGGACAACGAAAAGTGTTCGGTGGAAAGTACCAACACTGTCCACAACTGGAATTGCGACTTTGGGCGGAAGTATGTTATTTCAAGTCACGTGGTGGACGCGACTCTGATGGTGAACTTCAACTTGTCAAGTCCGAGTCCACTGACTTAAAGTTGGCCGCAGTGACCTCAGCTTCAACACCAATGGCACCATCCAGCTTCAGTCAAGAAAGCGCACCACCTAGCAATGTTTCTGCTGTCATTTTATGCTTAACTTAACACAAGCGGATTGTCTCACCACCTGTGTTAGGAAGTCCCCGAGGTCTCCGAGCTCGCGAGTCTGTCGAGTCCTTCAACGATCTTTTAGAAGAATTATCACCCACTCGTGCGCCCTTATATGAACAGCGACGAAAGCTTCACACCTCGCCTTGGAAGCAAGTTCATTTCAGGTGTTATTATTTCTAACCTTATGAGTAAGTGTAGTATTAATACACCCTCCTTCGTCCAGAGAAACCGCCGCGTCTTCCGTGCTGAAATAAGTACGTGCTACGAGTCGTTGTTACCAACAGGACCAGGTTTTCCTGGGCTGCCAGCAGTCCTCCACGCAGCAAGAATAAGATCCACCACGTCCTGGACATTTTGGTCCTTCTTGATGCTGGTGAAAACTGTCGGGCCGTCGCCCCGCATGATCCTTGCATCACGTTCCATCACGTCCAGAGAAGCGTTCACGTATTCTGCAATATCAATCTTTGAGAATTGCACGCGCATTTCGGTTTAGCATGTGATGTGGCGCTCGCAAAGAACATCAGATGCGCACCTTGTTGATAACCAGAAGGTCAGATTGCGAGATACCCGGCCCTCCTTTCCGGGGAATTTTGTCCCCTCCCTGGATTACGGTGAGCCGCTTTATTCAGTCGCGAAAGGGCACCGCACTTACCGCAACATCAATCACGTATATGATATAATCTGCCAATTCGCGTGAGTAGTTCGCAGCAAGGTTATCCCCACCACTCTCCACAAAAAGAAGCTGGCAGCCATATTTGGCTTGCAAAGTCTCAAGAGCACCCATATTGGCGCTGATGTCTTCACGTATCGCAGCATGAGGGCAGCCGCCTGTTTCAATCGCTAGAATACGCGAGCTCGGAAGCGCTTTGTTCTTAATGAGAAACTCTTGGTCTTCGCGAGTAAAAATATCGTTGGTCACGGTGGCTGCAGGAAAACTTTTCAGAACGAGAAGGGAGGAATGAGGGCGCTTGGGTCCGGTGAAATCTCTCACCGATGTTGTATTCACCACGTAGTCGCTTGCACAAAGCGAGCGTGAGGGCTGTTTTTCCGGATCCCACTGGCCTTCAATAATTACGTGCGTTAATGCCTGACGGACTCGATGCACTATTCAGATTGGCTACATACCCACCAATCCCGACTGTGAAACCCCTTTCCTCGAAGTTTCGAGATGAGTAGTCGGGAAGATCCCTCTCAGCAAACTTTCCTGAGAACGATATCAAGGTTCACAGAGTACCCATGTGGGCGATCTGGAATAGATGCATACCTGCGTGATCGAGGTGCTCGTGCGTATGTCCGTGCTCAGCCCCATGGTCGTGGCTGTGGGCTGCTTCACCTCGCTCGTGTGAGTGGGCGCGGGGGTGAGCGTGGACTGCCTGCATTCCTGCCAGCGAGCTAAGGTTTTTGATGAAGGGTACGCTCATGACTGATAAGTTGTCGGTGGAACTCTGGAGAAGCAGGTTCAAATGCGACGCTGGGCGCTCATCAGCAGACCCAACAACCGTTAAACTGTTTCAAGCTTAAGCGAATCATACACACAAGTCCGATAAGATAACTAGATAAAGCAAGACATCCGGAGTTTTCCGTCAGCGTTAACAGTGTAATGTTGATGTCGCGTCCGAGTCCCCAAAGCTTGATAGCGTTTCTTAATCAACGTTCAACGAGAGCGACGTGCAACAATTCTCGTGAATGAAGCGCGGTTCGGTTGGCCTGGTTGCATACTCAAGCTCAGAAGAAGATGAAAAGCCAGCCTCTGAACTTGCGCGGCCGAAGAAGAAGAGGTCGGTTTGGCACCTCCAGTTCTACGGTTACCCGGGCCAGCAGAAACTGACCATGATGCGAACGTAGAAAACTACCAACGTTGTCTCCATCGTTAAGTATTCCAGTGCCGGTAGACAATCCAGCCCTTCACCAAGGTCGGGTACGCGCCGTTCCTCATGTTGAGGGTCAGTATGCGACATACATATACGTCCCTCTCGTGCTGCATCCCAAAGAGGCGCTTTACACGCTAGTCGAGGATGTGTTAGGTATCTGCAAGGGATCTGTCCCTGCTCAGGCTTTACATTCTATCGGAAGACAAGAGAATCAAAACACCGGATCAGGCATAGGGGCTTGTTGGGAACTCCATATCTCACTATCCCGTCCATTATTCCTCCGAGCACACCAACGCGAAGACTTCAAGAGAGCGATTAAAAAGGTCGCGTTATCGCAAGCTCCGTAAGTTCCTCAGCTAATCGGAAGTTCGCGCAAGTCGGTGACCTCGGCGTTGTATAGATTCGACGCGTCATTTGCTACGTTTTCGGAGTTGACCAATGATGAAAAAACGCGGACCTTTCTTGCTTTGGAGGTTGGTGCAGGCCATCAAGAAGTGAGTTCCCTGTTGTCAGGCACGTCCTCGCCTTCCAATCTGATTGTCACAACCTCTTTTCAGTTTCGCCGCTGTTTGGATTTCCTTACGCCCACTCTTCGGTCACTAAGGCAGAAAGAATTCTATACTGATCCAAAGTTTCATGCTTCGATAGCATGGGCTCTATTAGAGCAGAAAGTCACCCCATCTGATCTGTCTCAGCTCCAACCTCCTGTCTCCACAGCTGGAGCGTTGGATGAGGATGCATTGCCGAGCGCTACTTCTCCTGCTAATGACGAGACCCCTCCACCAAGTTCAACCGAGCGATTCCCCCGTATACCCCACTTTCCCCCTGATCTCGTTCCTTCTCTGAACCAGACGTACGAAGACAAGCTTTCGCAGGCTAAGACCGGTGGTTTCGTAGTAGATAGGATCTCAGTGAAGATTGGAAGAGACGTCTTTACTTGGCCGCTGAAAGGCACCCAGTGATATTTATCTTGCTGATGGCAACTTTGATGATTGAAAATGGATTATGGTATCGGTTTGGCAGGTGCATTGGGAAAGATTTTAGCAGTCATATTTCAGCCTCCCCTCCACTCTCAGCGGTCCTGGCGCCGAGATCGTCAAGGGGCTGGATAACAAGAGCAATGTTTCTTCCGCTGCCCGTCGCCTGGTCAAACAAATTGACGATCTCGATTGCCATTTTCTGTGCCCCATCTTCCATCCCCGCCAATTCATCTCTCAACCACTCATAGCGATCGAGTACAATCAAACTTTCAATCAATGGCCCAAGGATGCAGCGAATTGTTTGTAGCACCCACAGACGACTCTCCATTTGAAGCCGTTTTTCCTCGTCAGAAAACCAGCTCGGGAGTCGATCGCCGATGTCCGTAATGTCGATACCCATCTTGTTCGTTGCGCGTTCCAGAAAGGTGGGCCAGTCCTCGTATGCCTTGTCGTTGATTTTGCCTAAACGTCGGTTCTCTGGGGTTTCTCCGAGGCCAGGCGGAATGGCTAATCTGTCCTGTTCTGATAGTGGCGTATTGCCGGTGGCGTCGGTACTGGATTGCAAGGCGGCCTGCAAGACAGGTTGCAGGAGGGCACGGTAAACGACTTTACGAATTGATAATTCGGCGTCCTGAGTCGCTTGCGGACTTTTCAGCCACTGTGATGGAACCTGCGCAGCGAGATGTAATGCTGCGATCGGCAATGTGGGTGTTGGCGTGAGCTCACTAAGCCTTTTTGACAGAGGAAAATCTGGAATTACGCAAAGTTTACATTCGGCAATTCCAAACAGGTACGGACGGCATACCAGAAGGCGACATTAAGTTGTAGCAGCACCCTACCACGACAAGCGAATGCGGTGTCCACACGGATGGAGCGTCCTCATTGGCTTCTCCTTGGCGGTAATACGACAAGAAGGTTCGTAAAACATCGACAGTGAGCGAACCGCAGGCATGCAGGGCGACGAACATGACAGGGATTTGTCCTGGTGGGTCCCCGACATCACTGTTCCTGATCTCGGGTAAGTCGGCGAGAAGCCAATCGGACACAGAGCTTTCGAGCGATCTTGGGCTAATGTGCATGGTGTGGTGTGTAAGAGAGCCTTCACGCAATCCATCGGAGGGCTCGATATCCCGACCAAGATGTGTGGGGTCCCCGGGGTATATTGGCGTGTTCGTGGCAGGGGCATGTCCAGTAGGTTCGTTGGCCTTTTGGAAGCTCTTGCGTTTTGCTTGCTTCACTTTACGTGCTTTCTCTTTGTTTTTCCATCGATTGGCTCCAGATGTCTGATTCTCGTTATTGTCCAGAGCCAGGACGTGAAAGCCGAGGTCATGTAGAGCCCTACTCAAATATCCCTAAGAAGGAAGGCTCAATTCTTGATGAAGAAAAAAGATCCCCGCGTACTTAAAGTGACTAGTAATCATGACGAAAGTGATACGATACTCACTTGACCGGATCCGATGTCCACGATATGGTGCACCGATGGGCAGCCCACCGGATTGACGAGATGATTGATGTATGAGGACATCCGCTGGACTTCGTGTTCTTTCTTGGGTGACATCCCATATGAACGGCCAGCTCCGTCACGCCTTCTTTGTGCTGACGCGGATTTGAGTTGATTCAGTTCAAAAGCACTGTGTAGTCCGAAAAGGGTGACTGCTAACCTGATGTCACTGGCAGGGTAAATGGATACCGTTGCAATTGCAGCTCACGTGCAGTATCAACTAGGGCGCAGAGCTCGGGGGGGATCTAGAGGACCGATCAGCGAATATTTGGGCGCATTCTGTCCGCCTGCGGAGCTCAAAGTGAAGGAGCCACTAACGGTCACTTGTGGTGTGCTCTCACGAGGACGAGAGAAGTACCGAATTAGCTGTAGCCACTTTGGGGCAATGTCTTCTTTCATTTCATGATTTTCTGCCGCCCAATCCCACCAGGACAACCACTCGTACGGAATTTTGCAGCCATCGAGGGTGATATCATTTGGATGGGTCGAAAGCAAAGAAGCAATAGCTGGCGAGGAGACGTTTTTAAGAATTGCGCTCGAGATAGATTCGGAGTTGTTCGACATCTTTACCAAAGACGTAAGAATCTCAGTGGTGGCTGCGTGCGGCACTCTTAGAATCTGGGCGAGGATCAGCTGGAACGAGGAGACCTGCACTATCTAGACTTTGATTCTCTTATCCGAAACCGACAAAGTTACATTGGAGAACTAAATCGGGTTAGGCTTTCGCACATCCCTTTTCTTGTTCCGCGAGCGCTTGCCCGACAGAGGTTGGTGTTTTACAACGTTCCCTCAATTGCGTTAGACTTCCGCTGCAGCTGGAATATATATAAAGACAAGCTCAATCCCATGCTATACCCTTGAGACTTTAGGCTGTGTTCTCCTTCCACATTATCCATGTTCGCTTCGCTTTTTGTTTTCGAATTGTGGTCGGGTTGGCTCTTACTTGGCGTTGCTCTCTCGGTCACCTCGGTCTATATCCTCTCAGATCTTATAGCTCTACTTTGGCGGCAATATTTTTCGCCTCTGCGCAATCTCCGTGGACCACCGTGTCCTTCCCTCCTTTTTGGGAACCTACCTGAGATGTATCACCAAGAGAACACTGGTCTCCTGTATGACTGGGAACACACCTACGGGTCCACATATGCCTACAAGGGCTTCTTCGGGGGTTCTCGATTAATGACGACGGATCTCACCGCCATAGCTCATATTTTGGCCCATTCAGATAGTTATCAGAAACCGGATTTTGTCCGAGATAACCTCGCTGTGATGGGTGCTGGTGAGGAAGGTGTCCTCACTACTGAGGGCGAGGTACACAGGAGACAGGTGAGCTGCCCATGTTGTGCGCGGATTCACAATTAAATAAACCTCCTCATCTCAGCGAAGGATACTGGTAAGTTTTATTGGGGGATCCTTGGCCGTATCGGTACTTCAACGGTGGTTGTGCATCGTTTGGGCACCGAGCGTGTCCTTGGTGTTTATAGGAAGCCTCTCCTCATTTCTCATGCGTCGCTGCCTGTGTTCTCCTACAGACACCTGCATTCACGGCAATGCACACCAAAACACTCTCCCCTGTTTTCTGGGAGAAAGCCTCAGAAGTACGTCGTCAGTTTGCATAAACGGTCCTGGTGTAGCGTAAACATTTGTGTTAGCTACGCGATAGCTGGATGCGGCTTTCAAACGACCAGTCCAAACGAACATCACCAACAAACATCCTAACATGGCTATCAAAAGCTACCCTCGACGTGATTGGCGTTGCGGGTATGTAGGCATCCTGGAGTCTTGGAACCCTCCATTAAGCACGTTTCCCAGGTTTTGGTTATCAATTCAATGCTCTAGCAGGAGAAAATGATGAACTGGCGGACGCTTACCATCTGATATTCACAACAGCTAAGAAGCTTCAACTCCGTACCATCCTCGAGACGTGGGTCCCCCTCTTGAGAATATTCGTGCGCCAATCCTCTCTGTGATCTAAGGCTCGTCTGCTGACCGTTCGCAGCGCCCTCATTCCCAGGCAATGGAACAGGCTCGCAGACACCTGACTCGAATAGGTCTGCAACTCATCGATGAACGAAGAACAACAATGGTCGCCGAAGTTGGCACTGAATTGAACGAGAAAACACGACACCCGATATTCCCAAGTGCACCTCAGCACAAGGACTTGCTAAGTGTCCTCGGTATGTGCCCCCCAGAACCCGTGGCCGGTCGCCCTGCTGACAGTGTCACCAGTTCAGTCCAACATGGCCTCCTTCGCTTCGCAGCGGATGACGACGTCGGAGGTCTTATGCCAGATCTCCACTTTCCTGATCGCAGGTTACGAGACCACCTCCTCTGCGCTTACGTGGTGCCTCTATGCGTTAGCGATGGCTCCAGAACATCAGAGCTTGCTGCGCGACGCCCTACGCGCGATTTCCCCAGACTCACCCACGCTGGACGATGACGTGGCTAAGTTAGAGTACCTTGACTGGGTTGTTCGCGAGGCGCTGAGGTTGCACGCTCCGGTGACCTGGACGATGCGTGTCGCGATGGAGGACGATGAGATCCCCGTCCAACAGCCATTTTATGATAAGAACGGGGACTTGAAGACGGTCATCAGGGTCAACAAGCACGACATCATCACGATACCCATACAGGCAATCAATAAGAGCATGTCTATATGGGGCGACGATGCACACGCCTTCAGGTACGCGATTGCCGACCCTTTGTTGACCGTAAGGCAATCTGATGGAGGGCAATTGTCGCAGGCCAGAACGCTGGAGGAACCCGCCGGAGAGCAGCAAGGCCATCCACGGACTTTACTCCAATACTCTGACGTTTCTCGGCGGTAGCCGCGGCTGCATAGGCTATAGATTTGCGCTGGCCGAGTAAGTGACTTTCTCAGAGACTGAATTCAATTTGTCGGTCTTCTTGGTTCTCGAACCGACGGCTGTTTTCATGTGCGAGGGTTCGCACCTTCTTTGTATTTCATGCGTTCTCCTCTGCATGATTCGCTTTTTTTTGAGTTGGCGGCCTCCTTTTAGTGAAGTGCGAGATTTGATTGGACGGGCTTCATCCACGGTGCTGGATTTTGGTCATGAGACTAACGTGTTTTTCTTGGAAAGCTATTATTGACCTGTGTTGTGTCAATTTATTCGAGAAAAAAAGGTCTTGTTCGCTGATATTTTTGGCCTTTCAGGATCAAAGTGTTCTTGTTCACCCTGGTTCGCGATCTCGAATTCTCAATTGACCCTTCGGTGATCATCGAGAAGACTTTCAAGTAAGCATGTTTTAGTGGCAGTCTCCGCTCTTTTAATTATCCGAGGAGGCAAAGTGCGCTTCTCTCGCCTTGTTCCTCAGTTCAAACATAACCGTTCCCTTCCTCCGGTGCTCTGATTTGATGCGGGCATAATTAACTGATCCCATTCTCCCTCTTCACAGTATTGTCGCTCGTCCCGTGGTAAAATCGACATCCACGTCTGGCAACAATATGCCCCTTTTCATCCGTCCAGCCTCTTTCTCGTCAGGGGTCAGCGTTCATGAACGCTCGTCTCAGACTACACCAGGACAAGCTTAACGTCATGGACCTACGCCATACCACGTCTTAGTGCGAGCGCAGTGCATCATCACATTGGCCGTGTCTTGGCAATAGCCTGTTGCGGCCGCCATCAGTGGTGCATGCGTAGCGGGTTGGTGTCCGCGGAAATCTAGCTTGCATAAAGCATACATTATGACTTTCGTTCAGAGGTGTGGGAAATTTCGAATGTTCTCGTTGACAAAGGATACTCAAAGCTAGCACACGAAGCGCTTTGGGGCCGACGCGACGAAAAGGATTTTGTACGTTCACGGCTATACCACATCCCTCTACTAGCTTTGCCCTGTGCAGGGTCTTGAATTTATATAGATCAGTGATCTGCGTGACCCATTTGCTTCGCTGAGTGGTTGAAGCTCGGAGCCTACATATGTACGCATCTAGGCAAACTTACCTTTATGTTTTGTCTTGGTCATGCCACGCCATCAATAACACCCCCCTTTTGCTTCAATCAGGAACTTTGTTCCTGGCTTACCTTATTCTCGTACACTGTTTGCAGTGCGGGTCCCTGGATACTTGTTGGAGAGGGCGAAAGGGGATCACGAGGCAATGAGAACGGAGAGGATGCCGGTAGTCATCACAACCAAACTCCGGTGGCCGCACGAGCGCTCGCTCCAATGCGCGGTTCGGGCTTGATGCAAGCTTGATGCATGGCTCGGTAGATGTCCCGGATCGGAAACATTGCGCAAGCATCTCGGTAATCCCCCCTCCCCTCCCCAAGGTTCTTCGAAGGTTCTTTATGAACCTACAAACAAATGCAACTATTGGCCGTGGTAAGTAGCTTGGCGAAGCGCAGTCTCTTGATCCACTACCGGCTGGCTACTTCCTGGTACTGGCCGTCTCTTGGCCCGTAGTTCCGATGCTTCCGTCCATCCCCTCGCCCCCCTGTTTTTTTCTCACCCTGGTGTTTTCCATCCGTGCACATTGCCGGAGTGGTGGTGGTGGGGTCCCCAAATACGGCTAGGTGCGGTTAGGTCATGATGCATGATGGTGATGGCTTTTTTTCCCTCCTAGGCCTTGCTCCAGTTCCTGCTTCATATACATGCGGTCCTTGCCTTGAGCTTCGGAAGGTGAGTTTTTCCGAAAATTCTAGAGGCATCGTTCGGAGTTCTGGGAAGTGGAATATACCTCGATTCGAGGCGTTCTGGGTCCCCCTCCACAGTCGTAATTATAAGCGCCAAGGCCCAAATCATAGCAGCCGCAAGGTAGTACTACACGGGGTGTTCATGCGTATGCGTTCTCTCGAGCTTCGTTTTCACGTAAAGATTGTGATGGCACACAGATATGTATGGGAGCGAACGGTTCGTGTTATTAGATGGGTGAGTGTATTGTATACGTATACAGTCAATTAATCGATATAGGTTGGGGGTGGTTGAGTGGGACGGAAGTATTGAGATTACAATCAGGAATCTTCTTCTACATCAACAACGACATTCAAAGAACCCACCAGCTCTCCTCCCGAGCTATATTACAATTATGAAAAAACCGGAAGAAAACGGGGTAGGGCCATAGAAGTAAAGTAGGGCTCATCTATGGATTGGAAGGTTGATTGGAAGCAAGGCCATGGGCGAGATAGAAGCCAAGAATGTTGGATAAAGGCCAGATCGGACGCAAGATGCGGGGACACATTAGGTACGGATGTTCCGCTGGAGCATGTGTGCATCATAAGCGGATGGGAGAAAACTTGAAAGAATGGGCGAGTTCCAGTGCAACTGCACCCGCGCACCCGGTGATCAGGCGACGCCGGGGTGAGCGAAAAGGAAGGATATCTTTTTGTGTCTGCGGTGTGCAGCGTGGTTGAGGAGGCGTTTGGGTTCAAGAATACGCGAGAGGAGAGCGCAAGTCCACGGGCAGTACCAGCAACTAGGCGGCTTTAGGTAAGTCAGTATAATACTACTAATATTGTTACACGCAGTTTGTTTTGGGCATCAAATATATCAAACTCCCCCTATCCAATCAGCCTGAGGCTATGATGCGTCCGCTCAATGTGTGCCAGAAAAGGCTGATCCCGAATTGGTCGAGGGATGGGGTTGGCTTTCGCCATAGTAGCTGTGCGGATGTGAATCCGCAGAGTGCGCCGGCAATCTTTCTGATCCCTGCGATGGACTCGGAAGGAAATTGGGCGACAACGGAGATTGATGATGATGCTGTGATGAGTACATCGATTGCGTATGGTGATGATGATGGCCGCTGAGGTTATGCGACGCGAATGGGTTAGGGGAAATGGACGCTGGAGCGGACATCGGAACTCCAGATGGTAGGTAGTGTCCCGATTGACTACCGCTCCCAGAATGATGACCATGCCCTGGAACGTAGGGCAACCCAAGTCTGTTCTGGGAAAAGTCCAGACCACTGGATCCGCCGCCGCCACTGCCGTTATATTGGTGGGATGACCGCTGTGGCAGCCCGAGAAGATGCCGGCTGGACCCAACGTAGTCGGCATTGGCCGAATGACTATGGCTCGGATTAGATGAAGGAATGGATTGAAGGGACATTGGGTGATACAATTGCAAGCTATCCGCCGGCATCGAGGCACGGCGGGACACAGGATCCAACATTGTTGTAGGTGGCGCGGTGCGCGTCGCCGGAGGGTACGGTGCTGAGGTGGTGGGACCTGATGCTGCTCTATGGGCGGGAGCCAAGATTCTGCGCCGGGCCTGATGGAACGGCTTAGCAAAGCAGCATAAAAATAAAACAGTGGAAAAACACACATTGATCATCCAATTCGAGACTTGGCTCATGCTCAGACCGGTGGCATGGCACAGCTGTTTCTTCTCCTCCTCACTGGGGTATGGATGATCCGAATGACGATGCAACCAAGCTTTGAGATAGTCAGTAGTCTCCTTGGGTAACTTGCCCCGCTTCCTCGTTGGACGATCGACGAGGGTTGATGACGGCACCGTCTGCGGAGAGCGAGACGAAGGCGATGAGGGCGCAGCGGCAGCGGCGGGCGGTGGAGGCTGAGCAGGAGAAAGGGGACTAGATGTCGAATTATACGGAACATTACTTGGCGGCAGGACGAAGTCCTGATTTGGGAAGGTCCAGTCTTCCGACTTCTGTCCTGAGGCAGGGTATGGCCTTCGATCTTGCTGGCCAGAAATACGGCCAGTATTAGGGAACATTTGCGGCTGCCCGAGTGGCGCGCTGAAGGAAGAGTGGCGCATGCCATCTTCGTATTTAACGGAACCTCCCATGGGTGGTTGACCAGGGGTGGAGCTGGGACGCACTATTCCAGAAGGAGAGCTCGACCAATTATCGCCCTCGATGTAGGGGGTAACGCCTTGTGAGCGTAGATCAGGGGTCAGAGGGGATGCGAACGTGGACGAGGATATTTGGGAGCTAGATGCGGTGGTGCCAGAAATCGAAGTTGGGGGGTATGGAGAGGCCTCTCCGTAATTATAGTTGAGATGTGTATCCGCGGTGAGTCTGGGACGACCAGAAGATTTATCCCCAGCGGTGTCTTGGGTATTGGGTGGCGAAGGGAAATGGTATGACCCTAGATTAGATTGATTAATGGGTGCGTGAGATCTACGAGCCCCGGTAGGGGGATATGGCGACGATCTGTAGCGGGTATTGGATGACTGATCTGACGAAAGGCTAGGTAGAGACGCGCGACGAATTTCGTTCCGGAACGGATCCTCGAAAGTAGTAAAGATAGAAGGAAGCTGGACCTTTGTATTGTCGAGACCGGTATCGGACGAAGACTTGTCGTCAGGTTGATTAGTAGCAGAATCAAAATTCCAGGACTGCTGATCGTTAGGAGCGGAAGCGCGAGGTCTAGTGGGCTGGGGGGAGATAGACGGGGACGGTGGTCTTTTCTCTGCACGAGAAGCGATGCTACTGTCAGTATCTGGGGCAGATGCGGTAGAGGTGGACATTCGTCGAGGAGGGAAGTCAACGTCCAACTCAGAGGGACTGTTATTTGAGACAAGGTACAAATAAGGGAAGAAAAAGAGGGCAAAAAATCAACATCGGTGCGGATTTGCTCAAGGCACACAGGTGACCCACACGATAGCCGGCGATGCGCAATTTGACAAATCGTCAGAGAAGGAGACCGAGTCGTTTTTTGGATCGATCCTGGAAACGAAAAGTAGATTCAGCGCCGGTGTCTAGCAGATAACTTTCGAGAAGACGAGAGGTTATATCGAGAGAAGTGAGGGAAGGACATGACAGGGAGATCTTGACATATGACAGCGGCTTATGAAATCAGATCTCCCTACAGGTGTAGTCTATTCACGGTTTGGGGGAAAGTAAGTACGTAGGGATGAAGGGGGAAGACTTACAGAGAAAGCTGAAGCTGGGCGACGTTGTAGGAGTTGATTCTGAGGACAGACGATTTTTGCTCGATCATTTGAGCAGTCTGGAGAAGAGGGATTTGGTTGTGCCAAACTTGGGAGATTGAAGGATGATGGACGGGATTTTAAGAGGGAGGAAATCCGAGTCGGGAAATTGAAGCAAGGGTATGAAATAGGATCGCTGTGCTAAGGCACTAATTAGCCCTGGGAAGCTTAACGTTTGCCGGGCATGTCCTTTTCATCTCAGCATCTGCTCGATGAATCTCCAAATCTCTCTACTTAGCCTTAGCGGCGAGGGGTTATCGGTAGCGAGTAACATTCCCGGCATCCCTACAGCCCCGTTCCAGGTCAACCATCTGACACCCAACGGCGGCTCATACCCAT
This sequence comes from Hydnomerulius pinastri MD-312, assembly GCA_000827185.1. Taxonomy (NCBI): domain Eukaryota; kingdom Fungi; phylum Basidiomycota; class Agaricomycetes; order Boletales; genus Leucogyrophana; species Leucogyrophana pinastri. Next base: position 154,139 of record KN839874.1, on the reverse strand, counting down.
ACCCATACCCAGGCCCATACTTATATTTTTATTCCACTTTTAGATCCCTTTCTAGATCTCTTTCACCCACTTTTACATCCAAATTTAACATCCAGTTCCCATTGGAGCAAGTTTTCTTCACAAAATAGAAGGTTATCGATGCTGTGCGTCTCGAATAATTAATCACCCAAAAACTTCGATTCACCCAATTCAGCAGCATCCAATCAAACAGCATCCATTTTCGTTGCGATGCCTTTTTGCTGCACAGCTCCTCCTCGGTCCCGTCCGTCCCGCGCCTGTCGAGTACACTAGATTTACATAGTTTAGGTACCTACTCGGTCATATGTACATGTCCTAGACCACCACCTCCGTAAATCTCACGTCGTTCTCGTGTGCAACTTTCTGTCAATATCGCCCTCTTAAACCTTCTTGTCTCGACATCACACAGCGGTACCGTAATCTCGTGTCCTCTTCGCACGCATACTCTTCCGTCCCACTTCCGTCTCCCCGTTGTCTCGTCAATCACTTCTTCCCCCTTCAGCCATCGCAACGGTATCATCATATCCACACATGAATATCACAGGTACAATGCATAACGAAACACACCACAAATAGTCATATTACACAACTTGTGATTCAGAGGGCCTCGAGGACAAAAGTTTCAGATCCCAGTGCCACTTTCAATTTTGCCCTCCCAGGCACGCCTCTTCAAGCGCGCGGAGCTTCATTCTTTTACTCGGCCGCTCTAATAGGGTTCAATAACTTTTTTATGACACTGCCCCGCAGCTCTGCACTGCTCCAAAAGCTCGGCTTTTCTGTCTTACCTCCCTCCGATGCGGCGCCTCACCATTCAACCTTTTTGCAAATTCGGCCCATGGCCTGTTTCCATCATGGGGGCCTTGGGGGCTAGCCTTCAGTGTCTCTGTCGTGTCGCCAGGTCGTCACCAGGACCCTTGTCTCGTAAACTCGTCGTCATTCTTCTGCCCCACACAGGCTGAACGGCACCCCGGGATTAGCAGCCAGTTATCGCCTGGGATATCATAAACAGACGCCTCGAAGATTACCAGAGATTGCCCTGACCTTCGCCGCTTGTTGCTGTTTATCTCGTCACGTAACGTTCCAGGTCCCACGGTTTGCATGGCCTGCGTTACATACATAGAGCATCATATGCATAGCGAGAAAAAAGTGATATGTAACGTAGATCTAAGTACATTCCAAGTGGTAAAGCATAGCGAGTCAATGCGGTCATGATAAAGCCCTTAGATATCAGCGTTTAACTTGGACGTCGGCCTCCCCTGTCGCCCCTGACTTGCCCTTGCCCTTAATCTTGCTCTTGCCCATGATCCCCTGCAGTAGGTGATTAGCCTTCGTCCGTTCCTTCTCCGACACCTCCACCCCGTCTAACATCCGGATACGTGGACACGCGCGCATAACCAAGCCTCGGTACGCAAGGCGGCCGACATACGCATCATCCGGGAGGTCCCGGCGGAACTTCGAGTCCAGCTCTTGCCATCCATATTCCGACGCCTTCTCACCCCTGCACACACCGCGCTCGCCTTCACTTCCACCGTTGTTCTCGGAGGGCTGCAACGCCCCAGGCACGTCTCGCACCAGAAGTGGGAGATACCACCCGAGCGTACAGGGGTTCATCCTGCGGGAAAAAGACGAGTGCCCAGCAAGGTCACATTATAACAAAGTTCGCATTGATTTCAATGGAGAATGCCGAGAAGTGATGGTGTGCTCACCTGAAGTCGAGCATTTCCACATCAGGCATGCGTTGTAGAACACGGATCAGCGGTTTGGTGCCCTTTAAGCGAGATCCAATCATAGTAAGCTTCTTGAGTCTCGTGAGACCATCCAATGCGGCCGCTTCTTCCAAGAAGTTGTAGTTGAGGTTCAGCACCCGAAGATTAGGAACAAGCCGGGCGAGATCGCGTGGAAGAGACGTTAGCCGACAGGCAGCCACTTCAAGGTAGACGAGATTGTAACAGGGCTCCTCAATGAAATCAGCCTTGAGTTTGTTGCCTAGAGAACCATATGTGTTCGTTCTCACTCTCGCTCCAGGATCACGAAACTCACCTGAGAGATACAGCCGCTTCACGTCCCGGAATTGGCGAGTCGAGAGATGACTGCAGATCGCCATCATTATCGCCATCATCATATCAAGAATCAGGCACACATAATGAAAGATCCCGTCACGTCACGTTAACACATATCCACTTCGATAAGACAGAGCGCATCACTCACAAATCGCGTGCGCTCTGGTTTCGCATGGAAAGGTTCTCTAGTTTACCCAGGCGTTCCGCCTTTACGAGACCTGGGAGGGAGTTGTTGTCCAGGTATAGCGTACGCAGGTTGGAAAAGTGTGCCACGTTGAGAGCCTGGAGTCGGTTATTACTTGCGCGTAAAATGCGCAGCCTCGGCATAGAACTACCGGAATCGAGATGATCCAGTAAATTGCCATCTTGAAAGCGCCAAGGTAATACTCAGCCCAGGCACACATGACGAAAACCGGAGAGTCACGCACCGACATTCAGAGCAATAAGCGCAGGAAGATTCGATGCTAGTGAGGAGATGCTGACTAGCCGATTCTGACTCAAGTTGAGCATCTCGAGACGCGGCCTGCGGTCCAGGGTCGTGAGTATCAGCAATTTCTGGGAGTGGGAAGTTGGGGTCGCCTTACCATCGGAATAAACTGAGGTCCACCTCACGAACGAGGTTGCCCTGGAGGCTCAGTTTCGTCAATGCATCCAATTTTTGAAGACCGTCGAGGCTCGTTATTTGATTCCCATCGGCTCGAAGCTCCCTCAAGTGTCGAAGACTCTGTAATTCTTTTTCCGTAGGTACTGCTCGGCTTAAGCGCAATAGAATCCGATTGAATTGAACTTACGGTTGAGTGAGTCGATTTCATTGTTGCTAATGTCAAGATTCTCGAGGTTCTGTAAGTGACTGTACGAAGTGACGCCTGTCAAGCTTCGGTGGGTCAGCAACCCAATGTCATTATCGACTACGCCAGCGGACGTACATGTTGGAGGCGACAGAAAGTGTCCGTACAGACGCGGGGATACCGCTCAACCACGACAGCTGGTTGAAGTTCCTGTCAGAATATGTCAGTCGAAATAGCTTCTTTCCAAATATTGTTTGTTGAAACGTACAATGTGAGAGAGTCCAATTTCGGTAGAAACTCCTTCAGCCTCGCTACGCTATCTAAGGATTTTCTTGACAAATCGACGCTGTTCAAGTCCTCCCAGTACGGCTCGAAAGGCTGTACGTCGGTGATGACCTGCACTAATCGGTCATGTGCCAGGCCAAAGGACCACTCGGTCAAGAAGGTAGCGTTCATCCGACTATCCTTGTCGGTGACATTGCTCCTATGGGACATCGAGAACATTCGTCGTGAGGTTCCGCTTGAGTTTACAACCGCCATCTGACTGCTGGGTCGCCGATTTCCTAATGGCTGTAGTTCTTCGACGGATCGCCTGCCAGAGGTCGAAGATCTCGTTGGTGAGTCCCCTGAGTCGACTACTGGCTGTCAGCCTTGCGTCACCCAGAGAATGAGCCCAAGCTTACCAGTGTTTTCCAGGTTATGCATCATTTCCGCGAGCCGTCTGGATCTCGCTGAAGGCAAGAAGCCAGAGCCTTGACTTGGATCGAGGGAAGAAACGCTCGTGCCAATGTCATCGTCGCTTTCGTGGGGCTTAACGCTCAGGCCTCTAATCGGCCCATCTCGTTTGCCGTCTGAGAAGCTGACAGATCTCCGGTGACCTATTTTCTGCGCTGGCGTACGGTACTTATCCCGGCTCGGGTCCTTCAATGCAGACACGGGAGTTGCGCTTGTGCTCTTGAGTGCTGACCTGGAGGGCATTGGCGTGGTGAGGGCTGATACCCTGCGAGGCGCTGCGACTGGCGTAGCTTCAGTTGTTGTCACTGTGCGTTCGACAGGTAGAGGTTTTGGAGGCGAGACGGGAGATATGTTGGACAGCTCGTCTTCAGAGTCGAACACTGCCTGTACAGGCTCGGCGTCTACCACCACAGAATCCTGAACGTCAGATTCGGACACAGAAGTCTCGTCATCGTCTTCATCGTCGTCGTCATCTTCCTCAGAGGGAATAACGCGAATGGCGGCGACGGATGGTCCATCGAACGTGAAGGAAGTCAGATCCACTTCTTCTTGGTCATTGGTTTCGTCTTCTTCTACTTCCTCAATCCTTGTCATGTCCTGCTTGAAGTGATCCTCTTCCTCCTCTTCCTCAACAACAGACTCATCTGCGTTCGCCTGTGTCCCGCCTGAATCGTCCTCGCGAAGGCTCTCAATGTCGCGGAAGGGATCTTCGCTCTCAGCGTCCGTGCCAACAGTTTGATCTTTTTGGTCATCAGGTTCCGGCGTCGCACGAGCCGTAGCTTTCATCCACTTCATAAGATCTCTATCATACACCATCTTCCCCACCCGCTGGGGCAGCGATGGGACATCAGAGGGGGTGATGTGCGTGATGTGTACAGGGCCGGCATGCTTCACAAATGATGGGGCACTGCTGGCGGTAATAGTTGTTCCAGAAGCTGTGCTTGAGGAAACGAACCGGTTCAGGTCTTCATTGCTGCCTGAACGCAGCGATGAGGACGGATATGAGCGAGGAATCTGCGTAGGGGGCAGTGGAAGGGGCTCGGTGATCGTCGATGACGTGACTCTGATGTGAGGAACGTTATTGAGCGCTGGGTCAGGTTCGACCGCCGAGGAACGCTCTTCCGTCTGCCAAGGTACCTCAATCGACATATTGGACATTTCGTGTACGAGGCTGCGGTCGCGATCATCGGAGACGGAACGAGAGAGCTTCCGTGGACTTTGATGACTCCTGGAAAAAGATGGGCGTCGAGGGGATCCAATCTTGGGAGATTTCCTTCGACTCCGTTCGTGAGTAATTGCTGACCAGACGCTGTGCTGTGACCTATCGTTCGCAGATGCAGCGCTTTCTGCACGGTCTTCATCTGCGTGCGTGAACCGAGAGAAATCGGTGTCCCCAGAGAAGAGCCGCTTGGAACCTTTCATGTCGTTCTTGATTTGTTGCATGAGATTTGCAGCTTGCAGCCGGATTGCAAGAGACGAGTGGCCGCTAGGTGCAGCAGTAGACGAGCCAGCAGTGAGCCCACTCCTGTCACTGGCAATTGGCGCTAACGCATCCCTATGGTCTAATCTCTGGAGTTGGCGCGATGGTGCGTTATCAAAATACTGACTTACCACTCGATGTAATCCGTGTTGATTTATCCAACTGGGACTTTTCCAGGGGCTGAGAAGCGGGAGACTGTGAGGTGACAGTAGTGGAGATGGTGGAAAAATCTCGAGCCTGTTTGATCTGCTGCATGAGGGAGCGCGACTCGCCGACATAATCAACTCTAGTCGATCTTGGCCTTGCGATGGTGGCTCCGGCGCCTGCGCCTTCGCCATAGAAGTCGCTCGGCGGACTAAGTTTTACGCGTTTAATGCTTCGTATTGGAGTGTCGTCCGAGACTGGGGTTTGCTGTGCACCGAAAAGTGCGCGTTGCATGAGGCTGGACGACGAACCATTATCCTCCGCACTCCCACCCGATGGAGTGTTAACTGCGATAGAGTCCACCATTGCTGAGAGGTGATCGCGTGTGAATGTGTCATACTGGAGTTGGAATAATCGTAACCTCGGATCTGTCATAGGGGGATTGGCAATATTATAGACATTCCCTGGAGTACTTTCCGCCTGCGGATACTTGGTTGTGTGGCGAGGAACAGAGAACGTGAATGGACTTTCCATAGTAGATGTATGCGTTCCGAGGTTGGAGGGCGGAGGGGCAAGGTAGTCTGTTGATGGGGTTGGCTTGAGACCACCACGGTCAACTGAATGCTCCTGAGTATCCGTCTCCGCTTCCGATTGGCTATCATTCGGAGTGAATGCTTGCGACAAGCGGGACGGTATCGCGGGAGCAGCGCTGAATGCCAATGTGGCGTGTCTCTGCTGAGGTGGAGACGGTGGCTCAAACATCTTCTCTAGTGCCAGAGGACTAAAGAAGTCTTTTATGGCGCCTTTCTTCATCTGTTTGCCCGGAGTCTTCGGAAGGAGTGCTGCTGTTGGCATATCATCCCGAATCAGGAACGTGCCTACAGCATTCGGACTCGTTGGAGGCGTCAGTCCACCGTCCTTCTCAACACTTGGCGTTTGCAAAAAGCCGGGCAACGGTGCTGTCAGGGAGATTGACTGGCTCCCGAGAGACGCCTCGTCTTCTTCAACCCACTCCTCATCGAGATCGTCGGTCTGCCACGCTGGACGTGCGTTGTCTGATATGTCCGTGGCCATCGCGGTGGATATTCCAGCGGTAGATTGGCCTTGCCTGGCCTGCTGTTGGCCGGTCGCTGCTGACCTGCTGGTCAATGCTGTTAGTAGCGTACTTGGTTTGTTCAACACTCGCCACGCCCACACAGCGCGCTCAGAATTTCCTTCACGTGACCGCGCAGGTTGTTGGTCCAGGTGGACCGCTATTTGAACCTGTTTGGGTACGACGTCGATCTTAGTGGGCCTCGGCGTCTTTCCGCTTCCAGCGACACCACCTGCACTTGTACTTACTCAACTTGTTCTTAGCAGAAGTGGGAGGGAACGAGTGAGGCCCTTGGTGTTGCGATAAGTAAATCATTTTTGGTGTTATTATTTCTGGCGCAAATTTCAGATCCAAATATCACTGCATGCAAATGCTAGAAATTACATCCAAAAGTGAGATCACATCAAATTCGGCTGTCAAAAGGATAATACACGTTTAATTTGGTACATGTACGGGAACGTCAACCCCTGTCAGGAAACAAGGGTGGCTGCAAACCGTAATCGAACATACATCATCGACCAGTTGCCTGCCTGATCTTTACAGTCTATCTCACACATCTGCACAACTTCATCCATGATTGCCTCGGCGTCCACATCATTGAAAGATTTCAGGAATGTCCCGCGTGCAAAAAGCTGGAGCCAGCCGCGAAGGCCGCCGTCTTTCAGCGACGTCAACCTTGGAACCAAGGATATGGTATCAACTCGGAATCCAGCAGTTTGTAGGAGCTGTAACACATTGGTCTAATTGTGTGTCAACCGAACGTAAATTTGCTGACTGACCGTCTGATATTCTTCGATGGACGGGAAATACCAGGGATCCATGTCGCCTGGATTGAAACCGCGTTTCCTGACGGCGTGGTACAGGCCAATCCGAACGCCTGCAATTCCGTGAATACTTCAGGCGACATGCATCGAGCACGCAATTTGCCTACCGATACAGTTTGTGTATCCGCCCATCTCGCAAACAAAGCGCCCCCCATCTTTTAGAACCCGCTTCACCCCTTCCAGAACTCCGGAAGGGTTGCGTTTACACCAATGCAGCGCGGCGTTACTGAATGCCGCGTCGAATGATTTCTCCTCGGATATCGCAGGGGGTATCTGGAAGTTCTGCACATCACAGATGAGGGTGTTTTTGACCCCGTTCTCCGACGCCTTTGTTATCTGCCAAAATTGTTATGGTAATTTCCGGCTGTCAAAACGCTATGCCTCACCATATCTTCGTTATAGTCTACACCCAACACAAAACCTTCGGGACCAACTGCATCTTGGATCTTGACCGTGAGTTCGCCACTTCCGCATCCAACGTCTACAATCCGGTCCCCCGGGCTCGCATTTAGCCATGATACGATTGGTGCCGTGAATTCGTCCGAGAAAACAAAGGATGCCGTTTTAGCATAGTGGTCTGCGGTATAGTCCATGCTACCTGGCTGTTCGGAGGGTAGACTGGCCATGTTCAATCTGAGTGCTATGGGGAAGCCACCAGCGGAACCTGCTTTTATGTGGTTTACTCGGTCACAGAACAGCAGCAACTTGAACGTGGTCAGGGGTTTTCGGCTTTCCTCGCCTCGGCCGAAGCTACCCCCACCTCATCCTTGACGGTAGTAGGTTGACTATTGTTTTGAGCAAGTAAGTAAGTTCTCAATGATTGTGTTTCTGGAACCTGGCCTCATGACAATTGGTGTAATTGTAGATCAACACCTCGTGTGTGCACGATAGGGCACTCGGCCGATATTTTCTTGACGGCCGAGGGGCGTTTCGCCAAACCAGAAGACCACTTCGTCAGAGGCCTGTAGCAGACCGCCATCAGCGGCCTGTTGTCATCGGTAATACTTTAGGATCGCTGCGACTCTGGATTCAAGGAGTCGCGCGCATCCCGGGAATAGACTAGTGACCGAGCTGCTAAAATGAACGCCACGGGGTCCTGTGTTAGTAACTTGAAAGTAGACAACTGCTAGAAAATCGCAGACAATGCCGGAAGTAAGAACTGGTGGCATCGAAATAAACCTAACGTTGCTCCTGACGAGTCCCGAGAGAGATTTTTGCGTGTGGATGTCGAACCTGATCAGGTTACCTCCTCGAGAGCTCCTTTTCCTCACCTCACAGCCTGCTGTCAAACGCCCACGGTTCCACCGTTCCGGTGCGAGGAATTTCCTTCAAGATATTTAGTGTATTAACAGTTCGAGAAATTGGCGGATATCTGACCTTCAGGCGTTCAATGGATAGCGCTGGACACAAAGCAAACGGTTCACGGTCGTCTACGACGGCCCCGAACCCACGCCGTGACGCCATCCCCGCCACGCAGTCTTCTGGTCACTCACTGGGGTGTTGAAGTGGCACGATAATATCATACGGCCCGGGGCGACCCTGCGTCTCAGAGTTTCCCCCGAATATATTGTGGATGAACGGTTGAGGATGTTCCACAGTCATCGCCGAATACTCATCCGCGACAGAATATGCATGGCCCCTGTCCTGATTCTCACAAATCCAAGCGAGCGACTTGGTTAACCACGATGCGATGACTCGGTCTGCGAAAACATCTCTGGAGGAGCTAGCTATCCGGGACTGGAGCGGTTATTGGGAATCAAAGGTAACATTGAAAGGGCTAACTTCACTGGTGTTGGGGTGCCCTAGATTCAGAGTGTTAACCATAGGCCTCCACGCGCCAGATGTACCTTATCTAGCGGATGCGGAGCGGGCTGTGATAATGCAGAGCGAACGGAGCGCACTAGCAATAAACGTTTACGAGCTCACGCACGTCATAGATGTTTCCCTCGTTGCGACGTTCCTGCTCAGCCTGTGCCCCAGAATAAAGATACTTGTCTGGAATAACTACGATAGTAGCCGCCGCCCAATCCCATGGGTTGAGATTGCGGAGGTGGTCAATGTCTCGAGTCTAGGGATTGATATCCCAGGTACTTATGGAATGTTGGTACGTTTGATTCGCCAATTGATTAATTAGACCCCGTGTCGTTCCCTTGTATTATCTGGGCTGACTGATTCGTGTTAGGCCGCGTAACTGATGGACGGTCAAATATCTCTTAGCATGTTCTGTGGAGGACATGTACAGACGGAAGGAGGACTAATATGACAGATGTCCTTTTACCATTGCATCGAACTTGCTAAGGAGCGGGACTCAGAAGCATCGGTCAATTTTCGTCACAGCGAGGGCTGGGTGGGAACCGAGTGCACCCCGCGGTAGATCTCGAACCCCGTGCCAGATGCCAATGGTATAACAAACTGGATGATGATATTATGATTCAATCCCAAATCCCAAGAAGAAACGAGACGTGATAAATTAGAAATACAATAGACAGCACTTAACAAAGAAGTAAGCTAGCACAGAGGTCCTTGGTACGAATCCATCCTTGCGTATACAACAGGCATAAACAATCACTGACCATGGGGGCCGGCAAATACAAAAAGACCCTTATCTTCCTTCCGTTCAACAAAACATGCTTCCATCCGTCCGCCATTAGAAGAACCCACTTTCATGCAAATACCTCGCGAGCCTCTCTTCTTCCTTCTCCTTTGGTTCTCTCTCCAAACTAAGTTGCCAAAACACGTCGCCAGCGTCTTGATCCCCAAACTGTCCCAGCGCTTCGTCGATGAAGACGAGAACAGATGGAAGGGGGTGAAAGTTGTGGGGCCGGGTCTGCCAGCGCTGCAGGTCCTGGATGACTTCGGAAGTCTTCTGTCGCTTTCGAAAGTTGACGAGATTTCCGGGTAGATAATCCTTGCTTCCGTCTTGAATATGAGTGAGCGCAGTCAAGAACACACCTTGATGGTAGAAGGTAACGATCAGCATTACTAAACACGAATAGCACAGTGCACAGTACGCACCGACAAAAGGAACGCATGGCGGAGCCACTGCAGCCAGTGCAGTCCGGTAATTGTTATAATTCTTGTAGGAATTGATGATTGCCTCACATGTCTCAAGCTGAGACATGTATCTTGAGCTGACTTGTTCCCAAGAGCGCTTGAGGCGATGAATTGGAGAGGAGTTCAGCCCCGTAACAATCGCCATCATCGTGGAGAAGTTCTGGATCAATCGACACCGCTATCAAATTATACGAGCATCAGAAAAAGACAGACGAAAAGATGACATAGTACACTGACGTCGGCAACACTGATGAACTGCTTCATTATAGCAGCCCGGCGACGAGGGTCGTCTTTACAGAGAATAGAGTACGTGACCCAATGTGCGATCTGCCAGATAAGTCACAATCAAGCAAACACGCCAACGCAGTATTGGGATCACGCGTACCCTGTTACTCCTACGAATGAAGTTCGCAACTCCGTCATGGTACTCCGTCCTCGATTGCTTGGACCGCTGCAGACATTCCGACGGCCTGATCTTCTGATAAAGCTGACTCTCAGTTATAGTCAGTTGTCTCGCAAGCTCAAGCGGGTCGATATCCAGCAGCTCTATCCGCTTCGGGACTACTGGGGCGGGTGGAGGATCAGCAGACATATTGGTCCTTATCTTCTTTACGTCCCTTCCTCGCTGCTATACCAAGGTAAGTGAATTTTTCGGAAGGTGATAGGAGGTCGACGTACAACTCGTCTGATGGAACTCAAAAGCTGCTTGGCAGCTGCAATGCTGATAACATCATCCCGCGAAACGAACTCCGCCATGCGATCAAGGATGCCAAATTCCTCTTTCTCCAACACGTCCTCGTCTTGTACCATGGACTTCATCGTATTGATCACTCTGGTCAAACTATGAACAACCATATCATACCGAAGACGGGCGGTCCCAAAGCTCACCGCATGCGTATGATGGTTTGCTTGAAGTGTCTCCAATCGCCAAGTTCCTGCGTGCTCATGTTGGGTGGTGGCTGAATCCAGAATCGATCAACAAGGAGGTTGAAGAGGTCGTCAAGTGTCATGAAAGATTTGTATGTCATCAAAAAGGCCCTGCTGAATTTGGGATCTGCATCCAATGTCAGAGTCTGATCGGTTCAAACAATTTCTCTACGTACCTGCATATTCATGGGCAGTAAGCCGTTCCACCAGAGCTGGAACAGTCCCGCCACGGACGGTACCGTCTGGGTCGATTAGAACCTCCACAGGGTCATAGTTCGGTCGGAGGTACCAAGGCTTGGTCTCTGCTGTGCGTGAAATTAAATAATGCGACGGTGCGTCATCACCAAAGAATGCTTTGATTTTGTCTGGTCGTGGAGGGGTACGTATCAATCCTAGATCTGCACACATGATCAGCCACCACAAACATAGGATAAGACCAGTAATCCTCACCTTCGTCATCTAAGGACGCCCAATGGGGTATCTCTTTGCGTGGTGTGATTGTGGGTTTTCCGCTGGTAGGTACAGGGGGTGGTAGAGGGGACTTTTGTACAGGGGACGGCTGCTCATCGCCTTGCGCAACGTTCTTCAGGATTTCCTCTGCGTCGTCGATCGAGGTGTCATACAAGTCGTTATCGCTCGAAAGCCTATTCAGTGCTTCATCAGCGAGGATGGCAGCGACGAGACTGCGCTGCGACATGCGCCACTCGATGGGGCTCTTGTTGCATCGTTCGAGGATGTTGGACTGTTCTTGGCCGATGAGCAAGAGGCTCTCAAGGTTCTGTCGAGCAATTTGGAGGTTAAAGTCGAGGGATGAAGTTAAGGCCTCGAGCGCATCATAAGATTCGTCACGGCCTCGCCATGCTTCGCAAGACTCCATCCGCCGGACTCGTTGGGTCTTCGAGAGAAGTACAGCTCCGTCATCGTATAGTGCTTGGGTAGTGGCTTCAAAGGATCGAACGATGACTCGTGCTTTGTCGACAGATCGCGAGTATTGTGGCCCGTCGGCAAGTTTGTCCTGGTTTACCGGCTCAACGTCAACGTGTCTGGCGATGTGAATGTCTCCAAGAAATACGAGGAGCGATGAAAGCTGGTTTATCAGCGCTTTACCGGATAGAGTCACAACTTCGGCTGCCAAAGATTAGGGTCAGTGACCGATTATCAACAGGCATTAGAGGTCATACCTGACTGCGTCTCCCGGAGCACTCCTGCGAAGGCGCTCAAACTCTCCTGGACCTGCGACACTTGAGCCACGAACTCATTGAAGGTCACCCTATCCAAGCTGCGCCGTGGAGCTTCTTCATTGTCATCGATATTGACCCATCCAAATCCTTTCCACGTCCCCGCTGCTCCAGCTCCCGTCTTCCCTGGGCCAGCGTGAGGAGCGGTCAAGTACCCGTGTAGCCGCTTCTGGCCCTGATCGCCATGGAACTCCTGGCTCCGAACGCCCTGTGCTATCGAAACAAAGTCGATGACGGAGCGCTCGAGTTCTTCGGCATCTGAGCTGAGGTGCGAGACGCTGTCGCTTTCGTTCCATGGTCCATCATTCAGCACCGCCCGTGCGGATAGGACAAACTTGGAAAGCGTAGCGATCGCTCGACGTTGCGCTGGAACCAGAGGTGTCTGGGAAGCATTGCTCGTACTTCTATGATCCACCCTGCTTCTCCCACCAAGATGACCAAACGAAGGCCCTGCGACGTATAAAAGGTCTCGAATCGCAGTGATAGCAGCATTCATCAAGTTGTTGACAATTTCTTCATCTTCCGCTATTCGAGGAATTCCAAACTGCTGTAGGTGTATAATCACTGAGTTGATGCATAGCCGTGCCCTCTGTAGGAGCTCGGATACAAGTTCCGGCGCAGAAGGTGACAACGACTCCTGCATGATCGGTGTCGACGATCTGGGAGGAGATGGTGGTGGCGGGGATTCTTTAACCTCTGGAACGTCGGATACTCTAGTGGTCTCCTTGAGGCGCGACCCTTTCCGGACGATTGGAAACTGATGGGCGCTCGAATTTGTAAACGACGGCTGTCTCTCCACAGATGCACTTCTTTGATGGGAGGCGATGGGCTGCGAGCGATCCGAGGTGCTGTAACTGCGCTGTCGTAATTGAGCGGTTAAAGAATCAAACAGGACACCAGGCACACGGTGCGCGTGACGAGTGGATGGGGATGATGAGTCGGTGTTGGCTCGGGCGCGCGCAATGGGCATAGTGGTATTGATAAGAGGCGGAACGGGCTTGACAGGCGCTGTTTGCCTGGCGGGGATATCCTGCTGACGTTCTTGGAACGCGAGAGAAGAAGAAGGTCCGGTGGCTTGTACAGATTCCGGGACTTCCGTTTGTAGACCGGCGCTCACGTCGGGAGATGGTGTATCCAGAGAATTGGTGACAGGTACAAGACCAAGTTCTGCACCAGTCCCAGCACGAGAGCTGGACTGAGAGCCCGTCAGTCCCGCAAGATCACCAGCTGAAACGTCTTCCTCGTTATCCCTTGGAAGATCGCGGGAAAGCTTGCCCGTGAGGGTGTTGGCATAGTAAATCTGGTCAATAAAAGGGTCAGGTGGGACTTGGGCGCTTTTGAGGAGAGAACGGCACCTGTCCATCGTCTGTTACCTGAGGGATCCAAAAGTCCCTTGAGCGGTTCGAATGATTGGTTGCTTTGTCCGAGGGAATTGCAGGAAGGCCTCTAACGCTATTGCGCATGGGCTTGTTTACTTCTCGAAGTTCGGAATAAAGCCTTGCCATGGTAATATGGGGCAAGGATCAATCAGTTTGACGGACCTCGGTGCTGGAAATAATTGGTAGCTGTGAACATCAAGACCAACGATGAGCACTGCCAATTGCAACTGCTACCCGTTCCACTCGACAGCGAGTCTGATCATTGTTTCCGTTGTTCCTATACAGCCCATCATAAACTGTCATCGCACCCTTTTAGGAA
>KN839874.1:96796-139914 GCA_000827185.1 Hydnomerulius pinastri MD-312 | reverse complement strand
CACTTTAACTTACAACCATGTCCGAAGTCACAGTAGACGTATGTTGTAGTGCAAAGTGTCATTCTAGAACATACTAACTTGACTAGGTTTCAGGAATCTCTCCCACAACTACCGAAGACCAGTTGTTTGATTTCTTCAGGTGAGGAGCTCTGTTATAACTTGGTTTGACTTCATGTTCATACGGTATCGTCCAGTTTCTGTGGAAAGTAAGTGGGCCAAAGCAACGCATGATGTCGCTCCTCATAGTACGTCAGAATCAAGTCCATCAAGATCAATGACGAAGATCCCAAGAAGAAAACCGCATTAGTCGCTTTCGAGAAGCACTCCGCCGCCAAAACGGCCCTCATGGTATGAACTAGCCTTCTGTTGTTGAACCGCCTTCACCTTGTTCCAGTTGAACGGTGGAACTCTCGACGGGGCCACACTTACTGTCACCTCAGACGTTGAACACGCAGATCATCATGATCCCCATGACCAACATGCTGGCGAGTCATTTGAGCAGTCTGACAAGCCGAGAGCTGGCAGTAAGCACCAACATGTTTAAGAAATGCGCGCCTCTAAACCATGTGTCCACAGTTGCTGCCGAGTACTTGGCTAAAGGATACAAGCTCTCTGACCAAATCCTTCAGCGTGCCATTGAGATCGACAGTAAGTGAACAATGACATCGTGATTATGGATGAAATTTACTCTTTTCGCAGCCAAGCAAGGCATCTCGAGCAAATTCCTGTCTTATATGACCAACCTTGATAAGTCAGTTGGCCAGCGTGCCTTGGGCCCTGATCAAACAATCTCCGGCAAAGTCCAGTCTGCGATCAAGGACGCTCACACTCGTGCCAAGAGTGTCGACGAGCAGAAGGGCTACACTAAGGTAGCACACGAGGTAAGTTTTACTGCCTTCTTACCCCATCTCATCACCTATTAAGCTCATCGATTGACATGCCATAGTACTACTCCAAGGCCCTCTCTTCACCCTTTGGTCAATCCGTCCTCTCCTTCTACACCAATACCTCAAAGCAGGTGGTTGACATCCACCAAGAAGCTATCCGCATCAAGGGACACGCTCCTGCACCCGCACCCACTGCCGCCGCCGGATCAGAGGCACAGCCTGAGCCTTCCACGCAGGCTGCCCCTACTGTCGTATAACGAACCATGTGATAAACACGGATGGACTTTTGGAAATAGTACTGGTCATCATTCGTTCGGGTACTTGTACAATAGCAGGCGCGTCGCACAGTAAACCATGTAGCAGAAATCATACAGAGATAATTCCTCCCGAAAGTTTGCGCCCGGGTGTTCAGCAAGCGGGAAGTTGTGACAAGCCGCTCCCGCAGGCATTTGAAACCGTGATGGTAGCTGTGACACCGTCCTCCTTCGTTAGATCGACATTCTGCATCAAACGTAGTCATTACTCTCGGTCCGAAACATGAACCAGGGTCAAATTCGGATTTACCTCAAACACGATTCCGGTACACCTATCATATCGGACGCTTTGGTCAGATCCACAGTTTCTCAAGTAGTGTATAGCGTATCGTGGCTTACTCATATCCTGAGATGCACTCGACGTCGATGATGGGACGGGTGCTGTTATCTCCTGTACCAGTGATAGAGGAGAATGTGATGTCTTCCCAAGTTAGGTTGCCCGTTGTTGGGGGACAGGCCTCATTGGGGCACCAGAAGTCAGAAACCTAATGAATATTAGGGATCGCGTCTCCGACTTCTCCGGTGACCAACAACTTACCTGGATAGGGTATGCTATGTTGGTCTGAAAACAAGCGTTAGAGTTGGTCCCATCAAGCAGTGGCAACTGACGAAGGTAAAGCTGACAATGAAGTGTGAGTCGCGAGCTATATCAATGTAGTGGTGAACTTACTCGATGTATGTCGCGTTCTTGACGAGACCAGAAGCGGTAGGGTATGACTGTGGAACATTAAACTCGAATGTAATGATCCAAGGAAAGATGACTCCTAACCTTCAGCACGATACCTCCATCGCCGTTGTGCTGAGTGATGTTCTTGTAATAGATATTTTGGACACTGCAAATCAATCATTCAGTTTGCCTCGTAGGTTATATCAAAGGAATGGCGCGGACGTGACGCCGGTGACGTTGTTCCCGAAGGAACCAATGTTACAGCCTGAAGCACACGGTCAATCAGCCTTCAACATGCCTACTGACAGAAGCGGAAGACCGCACCAGCAGAATAGAAGCATTGGATGTTTTCCGCGACGAACCCATCGGTGGGCGTCTTAACGGTCACACACTCGTCCCCATTCTCGACGGAGACGTCATGCACGTAGTTGTTGTTACCAGACATGTCAAACCCGTCCGTCTCGCCAATGTGGTCCGCTACGATCTGAGGAGCTAGTGTGAGCTTTGTGGATGCACGCTATGCGATCAGACTGACCTGCATGTTATGCGCAACATTGTTGTTTCCAATGATTGTCACGTGGAACCTGTATATATGCGCGTCAGACGTACGCCTGTACGTGCGACAAGAAAAAAAGTGAACTTACATCGGAGAGTTGTTGAGGGTGACACCGCTCATGTCAACGTTATTACAGTTCTGGAAACGGACAAGACGAGGGCGACTTGGCTAAGTCACACTCATGTCAGTGATGTACCATGAACACACATCAGGCTCATGCATACATAGGTACCCAGGCTACGAATGGTAGGTGAGCTTCCTTGTCGTCAGTGGAGGATACTAGCACGCACTTTCCTCCAGGACGCCAGAGATCGCCATGCCCGTAAATCGTACCGGAACCCTGCCAGACAACTAGCATGCTGGCATGTCACCCTCTGCGCTCATCGTAAGTCAGAACCAAACGTGACTCACTATTATTACAATCATCAAATGAGAACAATGTACCCGTAAGGGACGCGTTGAACACTAAATTCAGAGCTCCATCGATCTCAATAGTGAAATCCGCCACATTCGTGAGCGTCACAGCTGTCTGGAGCGCATAAGTCCCAGAGGGGACGAGCAGTACTGTGTCAGCGGGATTCGACGTCGTGGAACCTGCTACGCAGTTAGTATACGCGCTCATGATGGCGGGGGCGATGTCAGTCGAGTTGTCAGCAACGCCCCCATAGTTGAGGACGTTGCATGTCTTCGCGGCGAAGGCACCAGAAGCAGCAGCAAGAGCGAGAAGGAACTTTGACAGGGCCATGGCTCGTTTATGAGAATGCTTGAGTGAACATAGAGCTCAGCGCACTCTTTATATGTCGGTAGACCCCTGTTTCCGCGTGAGCGCAGAAGTTTGTTGGTTGCGGGCGATCCTGCTTCGTAGCCGCGCAGCGTGGCCCGGCGGGCCGCAGCATTGACCTTGTGAAGTGATTTGAAGAGAGAGCATCACCGAAGTATATTCGAACTTTAGACTGTAATAGACAAGGGAATGCGTCGTTGGGCTGGCGAAATCTGCCATCGAGAGATTGCCGTAGCTCTCACATGGGCCCGGGAACCTGCGGTGCGAGCGAGCGGGAGCTCCTTCGATGAGCTGGTTTTCAGCTTTCGCTCCCTCCACACATTCTCACAGTATAAGTACCTGTAGCATGATGTATCAACACATGAGAGCACATGAGAGCTACATGCCAGGACATGATAGCGAACAGCAGGCTTTTCAAAGCCGAATGAACGGAATTTTACCTTCAAATAAGCTTCCCGACAGCATGTGTCTTTGCGACGCGGCGGAACAATCGCGGTCGTAGTTGCCAGCAGTCGCTGGTGGTTCCAAGTCCTTGACCGCGGAAGGAATTATCTATCCAGAAGCGTAGTATCTCATGACATACTAGTAGTGTTGGGAGAGAAAAAAGCAAGAAGAGGTCACGCATGTCAAGCACACGGCAATTGCAATATGTGCCTTTCGTCTAACTTGCAACTTGTGTACCTAACGCGCCAAAAGATCGCGGAAGGGATAGAAAGAACCCACATGCTGGCACGCTGCCAGTGTGACCAACTTGAAAACCAAGGAAATTCCTTGCCAACTGCAGCTGCCTGCCAGCCAGTCACCGAGTTAGTCTAGGTGATTCACGATGGTGCACGATGAGCCAGCCGTCAGGTTATTTGGCAACCCAATTGTGGGGGAAATCCTGACTAACAACTTGAATGATCCAATGAATGCCAAGCTTGCCATTTGACTCGCCCAAGGCCTGACGCGTTCCGTGACAGTAAGAAGGATACATAGGGGCATAAATTGGACGGATAAATGTCCATCTCATTCAAACAACACCTACTCATTAAAACAAATCACAAGAGTAGACCCCGGGGTATTAGAATAAGACTTGAAGAAATCACGGATCGATGGAGAAGGGAAGGAAGAGGAAGAAAAGCATTTCCAGTTGCGATACACACGGAGTCGTACGTACGTATAACTGCGAGGAGAAGGTGGAGGCCAGCCCGTTGCAAAATTGAGTAACATATTGAGAGCAGCAGTAACAGCAGTCGTCGTATTTCCTTTGCTTTTTGAAAAAAAGAGCGAGGAAGAGGAATAGCGCCGACGCCGAATCGGACCAGATCCGTCGCAAACCTACCTAAGCATCTAGAACTGCATAAATAAGGCTTCAACGAAAACCCGGCCACACAAGAAGGAAGAAAGAAAGGACCTCTGGATGATGAAGAAAGTGATAAAGATATGGTGGTGGGGGTTGTTTGAGGGGAGGAGATGGCAAGCAAGCAAACGTGAGCTTTCACCAGTTCATGGTGCTCTCGCGCAAGATGGGGGTGGAGATGGCGCCTGCGACCACAGGGCGGCGTTCCCTCATGTTTGTGACGTGATGATCGTAAGCGTCTTCCTCCGCACGTACGCCTTGATAGCCTCTTAAACTATCCTCAGCGTAGTAGAAACTCCTCCTGCGCTGTCCGCCCACACTATCACGATCGAACTCCTGTCCGTCAGGACGCGCT
The DNA here is from genome assembly GCA_000827185.1 of Hydnomerulius pinastri MD-312. Lineage (NCBI taxonomy): Eukaryota > Fungi > Basidiomycota > Agaricomycetes > Boletales > Leucogyrophana > Leucogyrophana pinastri. The sequence goes on along the minus strand of KN839874.1, from coordinate 135,012 downwards.
CCGACGTAGGCGACATCCGGATCGGAAAGGCGCCTGTGTGCGAGCTCGCGACGTCTCTTGATGGTCCTGTAGATAACGTAGCCGAGGACGATGAGAGCGATTGCGCCGAGGGAGCTGACGACGCCGATAATCGCGTCCTGGCGGACGTTCGAGCCACTGGAGTTGCTACTTCCACTTCCTCCGGGCGCAGGGCCAGTGATAGACTCCAGGTCTAAACTGGGGTCAACACAAGCTGCCAGTGTCGAGGGTATAGACCCGTCCTGGCCAGTATAGAAGACGGACTTCTGATTGGAGATGAGGCTGGCGAGAGTGGAGACTTTGTCGCTTGGCATATAACCTTGCCAGATAGTTCCAAGTTGCGCGACATCTGCGGGCCCAGTGTAGGTTGACGGTTCATAAACGATCAGCTCAAAGTTTTGGACATCTCCAGCTGAAACATGATGATGGTGAGTCGACCCATCAGAGAGAGAGAAGATAACGTTTATCCATACCTTCAATACCAAGGGCAGTGGCAATCACCTGCGGGAAGTACTCGAAGATTTGACCAGGAGGATCAACGTTCTCAGCAACCCACTCCCAGTTAAGTGACGCGTTGAAGAGGACATTGATCAACGAGTCACTGGTAGGAAGAGCAGTGGTATTAAGCTGCGGTTGAGGTAAGATAACCCTCGGCAGCCCGCTAGGGAGGGGAGCCGCAGATGGAGCGAGGGTGGGGGCAGCTGAGGCCATTGAGAGGGTGGTGGCAACTTGATCAGGGTCAGATACAGTCGGAGACGCGGTTGGTGTCACTGAGTTGAGCAAAAGTGACGAGACCGTTGACAAGTAATTGTAGTTGGAGTTGGTGGAAGTCGAGCCCGTGTGAGTGGTAGTGGGAGCCGTAGTGATGGTGGCACTCGAGCTCATCGAAGTCGCCGTTGAACTGTTACCAGGGAAGGTTATCACAGTCGAGGTTGGGGCAGAGCTTGTACCATTATATGGCCTGTGAAAGGAGTTAGCTACGTGCTGTGTAAATCCAAATACGCCACATACGGGGTAGGGGTGGGAGACGAGGATGAGCATCCAAAGATACCACCTAGAAGACCACAAGACTGCGAGGGAGCGACCGGGCTGGAAGACTGTCCTGGTGGCGGTGTGGACGAGGTTGGGGCGCAGCCAATACCAAGACCAAGAAGACCATTACAGGAAGTTGTAGTCGGTGGGGGAGGCGAACCGCTGGTTGGCTGACTTGGCTGGCTGGAAGAAGGGTTTGATGTTGGGCCACAACCAATTCCAAGCCCCAAAAGTCCAGCACATGAGCTGCTCGGTGCAGAAGCAGATGACGACCCAGTTGGCTGACTGCTGGTGGGCGGAGTTGACGAAGGTGGCGGACAACCGATACCGAGTCCCAGGAGCCCACTGCACGGTGTGGTGGTTGGTGCAGCTGACGAAGATCCGGTCGGCTGGCTGGAGGAAACCGGGGTAGATGAAGGAGGTGGGCAGCCGATACCCAGCCCCAGGAGCCCACTGCACGGTGTGGTGGTTGGTGCAGCTGATGAAGATCCGGTTGGTTGGCTGGTGGAAACCGGGGTCGATGAAGGGGGTGGGCAGCCGATACCCAGCCCCAGGAGCCCACTGCACGGTGTGGTCGTCGGTGCAGCTGACGAAGATCCGGTCGGCTGGCTGGAGGAAACCGGGGTCGATGAAGGAGGTGGGCAGCCGATACCGAGTCCCAGAAGCCCACTGCACGGTGTGGTCGTCGGGGCCGCTGGGGTGGAGGCGGAGCTTGACGGTGAGCCAGACGACTGCGTAGCAGGTGGCGGCGTAGAAGTCGTAGCCGGGCAGCCGATGCCGAGCCCCAGAAGACCACCGCAAGAGGAAGAGGCACTAGCAGATGGAGAGGGAGAAGACGATGGGGGAGGGCAACCGATACCAAGGCCAAGTAATCCATCACATGAGGATGTGGGAGTCGACGGAGGCGACGTCGTCACCGGAGCGCTCGAGGGTGGAGCTGTCGTCTGCGCTCCCGATGAAGATGACTGCGCTGTCGAGCTAGGAGTTGGTGATGGGCTTGGTGGCGGGCATCCAACGCCGAGGCCCAAAAGCCCACTGCACGAAGAGCTCGTTGATGGTGCTGGTGGTGGGCATCCAATTCCCAGTCCCAACAAGCCTCCACATGGCGACGACGTGGTTACCGGGGCGGTCGAGGTCGTTGGTGGTGGTGGAGTGGTGGAAGCAGCACTTGACGACGAGGACGAAGCAGTCGAACTGGACGAGGATGACTGACTTGTCGAGGTCGGGGGAAGGACGGACGAGGTCCCTGGAGCCGAGGATCCAGGGGTATGGGGCGGGTTTGGGTCAAGCCCTAACCCACTTCCAAGACCACCAAGCAGACCACCCGCGTCGCCACCGAGTCCACCTAAAGTGCGCATGGAAAATTGTGTTCAGCTGCAAAGGATTAGTTACTAGGATAATAGAATCATACCGAGCAAACCACCGAGACCGCCGTCATCGGGAGCCCTGTTCTTCAAGGAGAGAGAACGTCTGGCGTGGGAGAGGGACGAGGAGGAGTGAGAAGCATGAACGGGGCTTGCAAAGAAAGACGCGACTGCTGTAAACACGAGAAGATAGATGGAAGGATACATAAGGGCGAGTATGTTACTGCTGGATAGCAAGGACAGCTGGTCGCTGAAAAATCAGTACCAGCCAAGATTGAACGAGTGTGCGATTTTGCTCTGCACGAGCAAAGGTTAAAATCTGCTGGGCAGCAGTATGTTATTTCTTTCCTGGCGTCGCGAAAAAAACCTTTGAGGCCGACACAAAGCCTTGTTTTTTTACGTCGGCGACAGCGTTGCAGATGAACTGGAAACACGAGAAAGGCGAATGAAAAGGACGATATTGAGGAAAGCGAAACTGTAACGTAGTACAGACGCCCGGTTGCCTCTCGTTGATGACTGCGATATATCGAGATCACACGGTAACAATGTCCGAAAATATCATTTCTGATACACCGATGCCAGATTCTCAACATTCCTTGGCCCTGCCATGCCCGTCTATGGCGCTCGTTGTTCATTCTGAATCACACGGCGGTACTCGCTGCGACGAACAACGAGCTCGCTGTTTGTTCGCTATTCTGTTCTTCGAGCTCGAGACGTGTCTGATCGAGCGTATCCATGCAGCCCGCATTAGGCAATTACACTTTTAGGTACATTGCGCGGTTATTCTACCGTTCATTTCATCTCTACGCAGTTCACTCAAATACCAGATGCATATCTTGCATTGCAGCATGTGGGCATAGCATTGAGCAAACATGTATAGTCAGGAAAATAAAAGCCGTGTCAAGATATCAGGAGGCGCTCCAATTTTGATTTAGATGAAACCGATCTGAAGTTTGATTATCAGTTGGGATCATACTCCGGTAACATCTTAACAATACCTTGTTCGCAACATCCAAAGCATCGTGGTCAGCAGCCAGGCGGACGTATGCCTTCTTCTTGCCGTCCGGTCTATAGAATTTCATCAATTTACACTGTGAAAAATCCTCATCAGCTTAGCTTACCGGATGAGGGTGTTAATCTTGGCAGCCTGGACATCGTAGAGCTTCTTCACGGCGTCCTTGATTTGACGCTTGTTCGATTTGATATCAACGATGAACACCAAAGTGTTGTGCTCCTCAATCTTCTTCATCGCCGACTCTGTGTTCAAAGGTCTAAATCACCGAGCCCATCATTAGAATCATCACAATAAAAAAAGCAGCCATCGCAACGAGGGTATACGCACGACACAATAGTCCGGAACTCATCCATTCTTGGTGCATGGGGGATGGATTTCCGTTGGTACTTGGGGTTACGGGGGAGCTTCAGAGTCTTTGGTCGGCGGAAAGAGACGGAGAAGCGGGGCTTGCGTGATGAATGTGAGTGCACGCCCTGGAGCGCGGCTTTTTTGGCGGCCTTGGCCTTGGCATCTTTCGAGGACGCAGCTTTGCCAGCTGTGCATTGTGAAGGTTTGGGTTTGAATTCCGACCACGGAGAGAGTGGGGAATAGCGTACCTGCTGCCTTACCCTTGGTCGTTTTCGTGGTGGCCATTGATGATACCGAGTCTAAGAGAGCGGCACGTCAGTACTACACGAGCGACGGATGCGCTGCCTGTTCAACCAAGCCGCCGACGATCGCAACCCAAACGCCTTGGGCCATGCATCCAAGTTGTCTGCGATCCGCTGTCCTTCCATCGTCGCAGATACACCAGACAAGAACCGTCATCCGACCTCGGTACCCTTCATCCAGCCCAAGTCCACCCAATCCACCTAACGAACTCGTTTCTTTTGGACATGGCTTGCTCTCGGCGTACGGGATGGGTCGACAGCATCGTTGGACGGCGCAGCATGACGGTACGGGGTGCTTACCTTGATGAATTCGGGCCTTGCTCGTCGAGGAGGATGGGTAGTGAACTTGGATCTGTCCACTTCGGGTATTGCCGAAGGTTGCGTTGTGGCTGTGCAATTGAAGACCTTTACACAATCAAGATCACACCTGCTCGCTCCAAAATCACCATGCAGTATGTTTGTGAAGTGTTCTTGAAGCTTGAAGATCTGCTCCTCCATTTCCACAAGAGCATACGAGTGGAAGCCATGGCTTTCATACATGATCATTAATTTTCAAACTAAAACGTCAGTGCTGTGTACGTTCGTAAACAACGGGAAAGCGATAGCAATAACGATAATAGCGGCAATGAGAACAACAGTAGACGATGATTGTGACAAGACTGGCACGTATACTGGTATGATACAAGGATACAAGGTAATCCTACTGTGCCTGGGCCTCCTAAGGAAGAGAACAGAGTCATCGACGATGGTGAGCAACAATACTCCATCTAAGCACAAGTGAAGACGAACCTGATCGACAAACTCCATCGCCTCCTCGCGTTTGATGCTCCGGATGGAGCTCACCTTTTGGTTGTTGAACAGGACGCCATAGAATTTGTCGGCTGTAACAAGCATTTCGGGTCGGAATGTCGTCGTGATAAACTGCGCGGTGTGCGAGAGAGATTTAATCATTGCTGGAAGGCAGAAAATCAGAACTGTAAAGAGTGAAGGAGTGCTAAGGTTACTCACTGGCGACGGCCGTACGATACTGTGCATCAAGGTTCGCGTCGATCTTTGGATTTAGGGGTCAGTGTCTGGTGAATCATAGACGTATTCTGTCTTGGAACTCACCTCATCAAACAAATAGAATGGCGCAGGATCACACTTCTGAATGGCAAACACTGATAGGCCGATCAACCTTCACTCCAACTTGATGAAGGCAAGGATATACCTGTAGCAAGCGCGACAAGTGATTTCTGCCCTCCGGACAACTGCTGTATCCGCAGACCTTCGTCAACTTTCGAGTTGAATGATACCTGTGGGTAGGTGGTGAGCATCAGTATCGTGCACCCGTGATTAAAACGGACCTTGATTGCGACTCCCGTGTAGTTGTCGATCGTACTTTGCTGGGTATCGTCGGCTTCATCCATCGCGTCTTCATCCTGAGGTGGACGTCAGCATCGCGCGGGAGACCTTCTCATTTCAACTGACCTGGTCTATCCGCCGTTGGATGATCAATCTCCCCCGACCAGCCGGAACCAATTTCTCAAACACTTCCTCAAAGTTGCTTGCTACCTGCTTGAACGTCCGTTCGATGGCCTCGTCTTTTCGCTGGTCAAGCACCTGAACGAGCTCCTCGATCGATGTGGCAGATTTGTCCAAGTCTTCACGTCGTTGCAAGAGCTGATCACGCTGCTTCGTAAAGGAGTTATATTGCTCGAAAGCCTTCTTGTTGACATGTGCGAACTTCTTCAGGCCTTCGTTCACGGTGTGGAGTTTTTTAACTAGCTAGAAACAAAAGGCGTGTCAGCGAAATTCGCCTTAGTTCGACAAGCGTAAGACCACAAACCCGATCAAGCTTTTCGCTAGTATATTTCTCAAATGCTTCTTCGGGTAGGACACCAAGGTCACGGATATTGCGGTTACACTCATCCTTCCGCGCAGACAGCATCTGTTTCTTGGCTAGGTAGCGTTCAGTGTTTTTCTGCAGTTTCGTGACGCTGCGGCTGTCTTCCGATTGTTGTTGTTGCGCCTTTTCTAGTCCCACACGCAGCTCCTGGAGCTCAGTGTTGAGCTTGTCGACATCCTTATCCGCATCTACAAAGCACAGCCTGCTAAGTAATCTAGCATAAAGAACTGGAGTGAGGTGTGCGCACCTTGGGACCGCTTTGTTGCGGTAGCTATTGAGGCGTTTAGGGACTTGAGCTCTCGCTTGCGAGCATCGAGTGATTCTGCAGACGTGTCGCCACCGCTCTCAGCTTCCCCTAAAGCCTCGAGCTTGACCTGCAGCTCTCGTTGTCTGCGACGAAGACTCTCGTTGAGCTCAATCTCAAGGAGATTCTTCCGTCCATCCAGCTGAATGACAAAATAATGGTAATGAATTGCCGGTCCGTGTCAACAACCCAGCACATACCTCCGAGCGTGTCTTGCCCAGTTCGAGCACTTGTCTTCGGCGCTCCTCTACCTCAATACCGAGAGCGTCCATCATGCTAGCTTCTTCATCAGTCAAGTTCTGAGTGAGCGGCGTCGACAGTTCCTCGCGGTATCCTTGTGCTCGTGCAGCCGTGCCGCTCAGTTCCGTTTCGAGGTCGGAAATGTCGCCCTCAAGCGCAAGCACACGGGCGTTAAGCCGCTCACGCTCTTTCGTCAGCGAATTCCCATCCTGGAGGAAGATCTCCCTCGATTCTCTCGCCTGGGCTTGTTGGATCGTCAGCACCTGGATCTTCCCCGTGGCTTTGGTGACTTCCTGCTCGATCCTCGTGATCTCCGCTTTGACCTCCTTTGACCGCTTCGCGTCCGCGTCGTATTTGGTCCTCCATGAAGCGACGCTCTTGATGGCTTCGATCCTGGACCTCCGAACGTCATGGTATCCACCCGTTAGTGCGCCCTTCCGATCGACTTTGTCACCATCAAGAGTGATCGTGTTCACCCCGTGGCTCTTCACGTACGCTGCAGCAACCGTCAAGTCACGACAAACCCACGTTTTTCCAAACACCTGCTGAAAAGCCTTCTGATGCGCGGCGTCGAACCGGATCTTGTCGATGAGGGGGAGCGCGTCTTGGGCGGGTGGCGCGGAGGACGTGGGAGGCTTGGGTTTGAGGCGGTTGAGGGGCATGAAGGTGACGCGACCGGTCTTTTCTTTGAGCATGATGTCAAGGACTTTAGAAGCGGTTTCGTCGGTATCAACAACAACGTGGAAGAGACTTGGGGAAAGGTTATGTTGCAGTTTATGTTTCGAAGATGGTGACTTACCTGTTCCCAGCAGTGAGCTCAATGGCGGTGCTGAAGGTAGGGTCTGGAATTTCGAATAGGCGATAGAGGGGTCCATAGACACCCTCCAGACCGTATCTCTCTGCGATTCTGTCCACAGCACGCAGACCAGATCCCGTATCCTGAGAGGATTCAGTGGGCTGTTCAAACCCAAGCAGGAGCAAAACTGACCTTGTCCATCATCGACGCTAGATTACGCTCTGCAGATTTGAGTTCATCGCCTGCATGGGCGAGTAAACCGTCTAGCTTGGAGTCCTCCCTCCATAGCTCCTTGCGCCGCTCGCTGAGGTCGCTTTGCTGATCCTTGAGCTCAATCAGCTGATCGCCCAGATTCCGCAATCGCTGCCTTCCGTCTTCAATGCTACCCTGGATACCATCGACTCTCCGATTGACATCCACCAACGACTCCTGAGTCGATGCCAGGTCTTGTCGCGTGGATTCAAGAACCAAAGAGCGCGTATTGTGATATGATTCTAACGATGCGATTTCCTGGCGAAGGTAATTGTCCCGCTCGGCTTTCGTCCGGAATCGTTTGACACGACCTTGCTTTGCAAAGAGGGCGTTTAGTTGTGTGCGGGCCTCTTCCATCTTCCGCTTCTCAGTGGTTTCTCGAGAGCGGGAGTCATTCCAGTGGGGCATTGACTGGGAAAGTTCATGTTCTTTCGCCTGAGTCTGTGCCTCAACCGCTGTCAACTCGTTCTCGAGTTCAGCGCGCCGTCCGCCGTCGCGTTCGCCGGCGGATTGGAGATCAGCGATGATGCACTCTAGTTCGGTACGTGAGCGGACGAGGTCAGAGAGTTCAGATTGGGTGTCTTGTCGAGAGATACTGTGGGTTGAGAGCGCATGTTTCGTTTGGGTGATTTTTTGCTCGAGGCGCTGGGTGAGGAGTCAGATATGAGTTAATACATAGTCAAGGTTGACTGACCTGAATCTCCTTTTCACGACCGTCGTATTGTTCACGGCGCATATTAGCGCCATGAACTTCTCCCCGTCTCTCCTCCTCGATCTCCTCCAGCGCCTCACCAACTTCTTCCAGCTCACGTTGATACAATGCATACTCAAGACACCGTCTTTCCTTGTCCTTTTCCTGGAACTCGCGCAGCTCTTCTTTCTCTTCTTCAAGTTCCGCCAGTCGAGACTCGATGTACTCGAGCAGTTCGTTAATCTTGGTGCGTTTTGCATCTGTTTCGGCCATGATGCGGAGGGATTCGGAGCGGCGCTGCTCGTAGACTTTTGTCCCTGCTACTTCTTTGAGGAGAGCAAGACGCTCATGATCCTTTGCATTTGTAAGGGCTGTAATCTGAAGAGATATGTTAGCCCCAACGGCCATGATACGGAAGATATCATCACGGACCCTGCCTTGAGGCACGATGTAGTAAGGATTCGACTTGCTGAAACCAGCACTTTCGAGGAGGTTCATGACATCTGCCTTGCTGGAACTTTTCTTGTCGAGACTGTATTCATCCTTTTTCAAACCTATCGTCCGGCGAAGAATGACTTCTTCACGACCGGTTGGGAATCTATTGTCAGAGTTGTCGAAGACGATCTCGACTTTGGAGCGTGGTTAGTGGAACGAAGATTGGAGGCTATGCGAAAGAACACACCGTAGGCCGATAATGTAGTGGTCACAGATACACCTTCGTGTAGCAGTGCTTGGCGTTCCTCGCGGGACATGGAAGTGTAGGCATCGGACAGGACAAAACGAATGGCTAGAGTAGGTTTTTTGCACGTTAGCAGCTACTCGAGATGGGTTCAGAATATTGCAGTTTGCCAGCAGACTTCGACGCGTCTACGATGTGAAAGTTGACTGTAATGATGACTGACCTGCAAAGAAGTTGCTCTTGCCAGAGCCATTCCGTCCAACTACGACATTGTGTCTTGGCGAGAAGGGCTCTATTTGCGTCTGATCTCGGTCTGAAGCACTGTGTGAGTACGAAGATGGTATAGCCCCGAGTAAACTTACAAGACTTGAACCCCTGGATGGTCAGTGTCTTGATATACATTTGTGCAAAGAGACTGTGAAGCGAGGTGCGACAAAAAGCGCTCGCTCGGTGTTACAAGCTCGTGTTCTTCGTCGATTGTGAATACCTCGTCGTTGTAGATGAAGTTGGTGCCAGCTCAAAATATGTGGCACCTGCGACCAAATCTGAGCCAAGTTGACGCTGTTGTTCCCGACGTCCACCACCGCGAACCAATAATTGCTGTCACAGATCACGTGGCCTGTTACACTCGCGGTACCCCTATCCGCGAATCCGAGTCTCCTCCCAGGCTCTCATGTCCACCAAGTCGCACTTCTGTGCCCTCCGGAGTTATTTAAATTTGACTAAGGAAAAGTGTCTCTTAACAGAACTCGTAGTATGTACACGGTCGTTGTGCCCAACCCCAGATCATACATTACAAAACACAACTCGTTCACCTCCATGGATCAAACAGCACCTTCCCACATCTGCCCTTGTCAAAGTCATCGTACGTCTGCGCCGCAACATCGAATCCGACAACTTTCTCCACCAAGCTTACTTCTCCACCGACCTGTCCGAATATGTCTTGCCTACGTAACAGAAGGTCCAATGCGAGAGGGAACATGGCCCGCACTGGGCAACGTCCAAAGTCGAAGGATACGTTCTTGTCGTATAGTTCTCGACCAGAGAATGGCACTGGGGGCTCTGCGTGGACTCCCACAGAGGTTATGCATCCAAACGGTCTCACGAGCTCGTAGGCAAGCGAGAGGGCACTGTTATTCCCGACGACCTAAATCACGCATGCTCGTCATCGTACTCTGGCAGACAAACGTCGTACTCACCTCTAAAACCGCATTGCACCCGATTCTATTTGTCCATGCCGACACGATATCCTTGCTTGCATTGATGTCGGAGACTTCTAGGCGGCCTTTCCGCGCTGGGCTCTGCGCTTGAGAGACCTTGGCATAAATCGCCTCGACTTTCTTACGTCTTGCTTCCGTTGGGTCGATCGCGATGATGCGGAAGTCGATGTCTTTCGCGTAAAGCATGTCGAGTATAGCAATGCATGCACACTGCCAAGGTTCATTGTTCATCCCATACATGTGCACCAAGGATCGACTCACCACTCCCACTGGTCCCAGGCCAACGATCGCAATTGTCAAACCCTTATCTTCTGGCTGTAACGGGGCCAAAACAGCACCCTCTGGTATCGCGAACCCAGAGCTCTGTGGATAAGACCGTGACGTCATCATCGGGAGAGTCTTGGGATGGTTAAGCGCTTGAAAGGCGGCGAAGACACCTGTTGGGAGGATGTCGCAGAGCAAGAGAAGCGACGAATCTTCGAGCTTTCCGATGGTATCTTTAGTCTCCTGGTTCGATGCAACGGGGGTGGCCGAGATGCCTTGGAGGTTGTATAGTGTCCCACCTGCGCGAGGTACCCGGACGTATTGGGCCTGGCCTCCAGGTGTATGGGGTGTCCCGAACAATCGGCTTTCGATACACCTGCAGGTGAAACCGACCCGACAAAAGCTGGGGTATGCATCTCAGTTATCACTTCTAACGTGAAGTCGAGATGCTACCTACTGGCATTCTCCACAAGAAACTGTAAAGGGAGAGACGACTTTGTCACCAACCTTGAGGGTGGAATAGAGGTGGGGTCGGCCGGTTGCGTCTGAGTGGAAGCTTTCACCAAGAGCGACTACTTCTCCGATGAATTCGTGGCCGCAGACTGAGCTGCACTCCAAATTTGTGAGGATGCTAGTATGGAAGAAGAAGGCCGCTGGTCACTCACGGTTCTGTCAACCCTTCTGTCCCGCGGTAGACGTGCAAATCACTTCCACACAGTCCGGCGAGCTAAAGGAAGGCGGTCATGATCCGAGATATGGGGTAGCTAACAGATGGCGCAAACCTTGACTTTGACAATTGCGTCGTCGGGGTGTTCAATCCTGTCCGGGGAATGAAATTAGCACCATCCTAGTAATAAGACCTTACTGTGTTTCCTACAACAGTAAAGTGCAGAGTGTGAAATGCATATGTCACACTCACTGAGGAACAGGAATCTTCTCCACACGAATATCGTACGCTGGGGGGTGCCAGCGCACTACTGAATGTTCTCCTGTTGGTGCTGGCATGCCACTAAGGTCTCAGAGGCGTATGAGGGTGACTCGAGAGTAACCTATATGTCTGAGCAGCGACTATATACGAATACGGGAGCAGAAGTGTCCTCGTGAGCTGCACCAAGCACATGCCCAGCCACGGATCCCCGATGAAGGAAGGAGCCTGAACTGGTGAGAAACCGAAGGCAAGACAAGGGTTTTACAAGATAGGAGTAAATTAGCAGGCACTGTGCCACCCGGAATCAGGATCCTAGTGTCTCAACGAGGAGCCAAAGCAAGTAGTAGCTTGTTACTAGGTCATCGAGATCATGATTGGAGAGGATCAATGATGCTTGTCCTCCGCGCCTACCTGTTTTCAGCGACAATCATACTGACATCAGCAAGTATTCGGAAACATCTTCGCTGGAGTAAGGACCACGGCGGATTTTACTGATTGGGACTTGTGGTTTGCTTGTGGTACCCACCAAGTCAAAAAGTGCGCGACAACAATTCATGGACAGCGAACAAGACTAACAATGTCTATGATACAGGTGAAAATTAGCAATGTAATAGCGCGAGGAACGAAGGAAATGATTAAGGGTATGCAGGGCCTTCATGGGGCCTTCGACGTCGGCAGGCATTCATCAGCAACCTTGGTCAGGAACCGTTCTACAACAGCCTTTCCGCGTCGAAGATTGGATAGGGCGATACGCTCGTTTGGCAAATGCGCTTGGTCCTGTGGTATGAGATCAGTCAATGGGAAGGATATATGTAGGGAAGGCAGAAACGTACGGAGCTTTGGCCAAGAGGGAGATGAAGGGCGTGACAACCGAACTCTTTTTCTAAGCAGGGAACGGACGGGATGGACTGGTGCGCCAGGCCAATCAGAAACGAGTCAGAGGCAAATCGGTGAAGAACTTACGCCACCCTCTCGAATGCGTAGCGGCTCAACACCCCATTCTTCCTGCACAGCAGATTCAAGCGCTTTGAACCAGGGATCATCCAGGTCGCCAAGCCACCAGTCGGCGGTATGGTCGATGCTGACCTAGGTGGAAGTTAGAGGTGGTGCTCGCAAGGAGGTGACCAAGGACGCACGGAGAGTTTGTTTGGGGATTGTAGAACGCCGAAAGACGATTTAAGATGAGATACAAGTGCTTGCGAGATTGTGTCTAGATCTTGGTCCGGAACGATACGGAGCGAGACTTTTGTGGTGACCTTTCCAGGGATTACGGTGGAATCTATAGCCCTTTAATCCCACAGAGCCGAAGATTCAACCACAAGACTTACTGCCAGGACCTGACACGGAAATGTTGTGAACCGTGAGGGATGGCTCGCGCCATCGGGAGGAGAGTAGTGACCCAGGTCTTTGCGCCACTCGGGACAAAAGTTCGTACAACTGCTCCTCGTCTTCTGTTTGAGGCCGGACTCTATCATCTGCGATAACGATTAGGTTTCAGTTGACATGAGGTCGAAGTGAGAACGAACAAAATCCTGGGATCGCAACCTTACGCTGACCGTCGGTCAAAGTTGCAAGGAGCCGGATCCTGAAACGCTCGATAAGCCTGTGAGGCGAGTATAATCTGGATACATACATATCAAGCATCGGCTCCGCTGCAGCACCTCCTTCAATACCAGAATGTTGGTCGGGTGCACCACTAGAGATCTATAGAGTATTCAGGTTGAGTCGTTGCACGAGAAGGCCTAAGACCCACCTCCACCGTCGCATGAACGACCCCTCGCAACCCATACGTGATACATGGTGGATACTCGGTGATCCAGGTAGAGTTACTAGAGAGGATGGTCAAGCTCGATTATGTGGGATGACCAACGAGTACCAACCTTAGCAAGATCGCATCGATGTCTCCAATTTGGTGCTGTGTTATGTGAGTACACCATGACGAGCATCAGATGCCGGGTATCGAACCTTATACTTTCGAACCGCATCCATGAACCCGGCGCTGCCCACTTCTTCCTCGCCTTCGATTAAGAAGATAAGGTCAACCCCAAGGGCTCGCTTCCTGAGTAGTTCAGCGGCAGCACATGCAACTGCCATGATGGGTCCTTTGTTGTCTGTAACACCTCGTCCGTACAAATAGCCATTACGGCCAACAACACTGAACGGGTCTGAGTCCCAGCCATCGCGCGGAGCAGAAATGACATCGTAGTGCCTGTTAACAATCAGAATGATAGTTGTAGTTTGAACGGAGTGGAATTTACCCATAGAACAGTATCCTACGCTTGGGGTATTTCCCCTGAGTTCCAGTGAAGGAGGCCAGAACCAAGGGGCTCCCTCGTTCGTACGTGGGCAGCTACGAAGGACCGCCAGTGAGTACAAAACCACGCTATCGTAAAAAATCTTACGAGCGTTGACTCGGCGCCCAGTTGGTGCAGACATTTTTTGAGCCATATAGCTGCCTGGCGACAGTCTTCGAGGTGCAGCGGATCTGAACTGACGCTTGGAATGGATACGAACGTCGAAAGTGCGTATGTCATAGTATCTGTACCCTATACGTGAGCGACTCGGAATTCGTTCCGGGGACAACGTACCATAGTCATCATCAGCACCTGCCTCGGGTACACTGCTTTCTCGAAGTTTTACAGGCTCAGCCTCCTTTTGAGGTGCTTCAATATCCCAAACCTGGTGGAACGTGAGATGCTGGGCCGTACAGAGGGAAGGACATTTACCTTTACAAACCCGTCGTTGGCACCCGACACCAGTTCGAACCCACTCGCTTGGGTCGATTGAGTAATAATCGACGAGAGAACGATTCCCTCGTGAGCTTTCCAAGATGCCGTGCAGTTAAATGACGGCGACCATCGCTAAATGAGTGGTGTACGTCAACTCTTTTTCGAGTGTCCGGACGAGGTCAGCACTTACCTGTATCTGGCCATTCGACGAACATGTATAGAGGTCAGAATGCATCATCGAGAGTGATAGGACGTCAATGTTCTGACATATCAATGAATACGTTACGTCTCTGAAGAAGTATCACGTTGAGCTCACTTCCTGCACTATAATAGTCCGCACTAAAGTCTTGGTTTCGAGATCAAATATCTTGACATATCCATCTTGGCATCCCGCAAAGACAGTATCACCTCGGACAACGAGCGATAACACCGCTCCATGATAGCATTCAAATGTGTGTGTCAGCTCTGGTCCAGATGATGTGCATGTCCATAACTAACGGAAATTAGACCTCTGAATGCCAAATCGGCAGTATCACTGACCTTGACAGTCTCGTCCCCGCTGCCGGTTAAGAGCTGACAGCTTGCGCCGGGCTGCAATAGTGGATCATCAGAGCCCGCCCTTTGGGACGGTAGTATCGCCATGCAATACACATAGCCAAAGTGCGCAGAGTCGATCACGTTAGAGGCTGGGATGGCAAATACACTGTTCGAGCAAGCATCCACGTCGGAAGGTGGTGAAGAGCTAAAGTTCTTTGCGAGAAGATCGGCGGGTCTATGCGTGTATTGCGGGTAGCTGTCGAAGAACTTGTGGACTTTGCGAGTTGGTGTCGATGTTCCAGAACTGATCTGCTCTTGAGCTCGTCTGCCCATTTGTTGCTGGCAGAAGCCAAACCACTGGATGGAGGTGTTTTGACAACCGATATAGATCACCTGGAGAACTGGATTCCATGCCAGTGAAAAGAGATCGCCTGCTCCTGTCTCGAGGTATGGGTGCAGG
Source organism: Hydnomerulius pinastri MD-312 (assembly GCA_000827185.1). NCBI lineage: Eukaryota > Fungi > Basidiomycota > Agaricomycetes > Boletales > Leucogyrophana > Leucogyrophana pinastri. Next base: position 119,945 of record KN839874.1, on the reverse strand, counting down.
ACATAGATCGGCGCAAATGTTGCCGTTGACCAAACCTACTCTGCGTTCAGACTTTGAAGGACCCTTGTTGATGGAAACCGCGCACCCTAACTGTACTATCCCCTACAAAAGGTTCGAGCGCGACGCGGAGTAAAAGTTAGAGTTCCCTACCGGAAGCACTAAACAGCCACCGCTTCTCTTCAGCGAGTTCGAGAGCAAGTATGCTGCCGGTGTGGCCACGGAGACTTGTTTTCAGTGTGTAATTTTGCTTGTCCCAGACCTACGAAACTGAGCACGAAACGAGATAATGGGCTGATATCAACTGACAGATATATCCTGACATTGGCCTCCGACAAATATATGCTGGGCATCGGCCATTAAACTGAGGACGGACTTGTTTTCATCGTCTAGTGAATGCAACAGTCGAGGAGAGGGTAGCGATGGGGCGGGCTTGCTAACAGAAGCTGGGGATTCCGAGGAGAACATGGGGTAAGGTTGTTCAGCCAGAGCAAGGATTAACACGTACGAGAAGGAACTGTTGCAGTGGGTAATGTATTCATCTCTTATAAGGATGCACGACGGTCGCGTGAGCAATGTGAATGTGGTGCCTTCACTTCCCAAGATCTTGAACGGAAGTTAGGTAACGATATGGTCCGTCAACTCACCGGTAGTATGTAACAGAGCGGCGAGTAGAAAGGGTGTGATGAGCTGAATGATTGGACCTGGCAGGGAAGTTGACCAGCTCCCGAATATCAGCAATCGGCCGCACCAATGGTGAGCAATGGATACTAGATTCCCGGTACGATGTCGAGGAAACTGTGAAACGTCGGAAAATGGATGGTGAACAGCCAAACAAGTTCTTAGCTCTATAGGAGGGTCAGACTCGGAGCTAGGGTTTTGTTGTGCACGAGGCGTTGACCTGTGGACTGGTGACCTGTCCGAGTCAGAACACAAGTTTGGTTCGTCCATCGGAAAATAACAACTCTTCCAGCTACCGCCACCTACGAACGAGAATGGCGTCAGAAAACGCGAGATTGGCGAAAGAAAAGGTGTGTCCAATTGCTCGAGATTACACGCGTTCTCTAGCAATCTGATGCTTTGTTTCATGTGTAACTTTGTAAGGGTAACGCGGCATTCAAGGCTGCGGATTATCCATCTGCAATTGGCCATTACACCGCTGCTATCTTCGCCGATGGCAGCGACCCGACTTTCTTCCTTAACCGTGCAGCCGCATATCTGAAACTAGGCAAGTGCGTTCGGCCGAACAGTTACTCCGTTTGTGGTTCTCCTTGTTGATGGACCTTGCGCAGGAATGAGGATGCGGAACGGGACTGCACGAAAGTCTTGGCTTTGAGCGCTAAAAATGTGAAAGCACTCTTCAGAAGAGGACAAGCTCGAAGAGCGCTCGAAAAGCTTGACGATGCTCGCTTTGGTGCGTAATCCGACAATACATTTCTTCGTGCGACAGTTTGACGTGAATACGCAGACTTGGACAGTGCTCTTGCTCTGGAGCCAGCAAATTCATCCGTGAAGGAAGAGCTACTTGAGGTCGATAAGCTGCTACGAGAGAAGCAACTCAAGCAGCGTAAGACCACCGTGAGTTTGCATCTGCTATTTAGAACAGTGAATCATCTCAGACACATCTTGCAGATCGATCCCCGACCTCAAGTTGCCAGTCCTCGCAGTCCTTCCGTCGCCACACCACCAAGACGTCGCCGTGTCCCCATAGAGATAGTTGAGGCGAACGCTGATGCTCAACAAGATCCACCCAAAACTACATCTGCGGAGACGAAAGATGAAGCCCTGCTCCAGCCTATCTCGTCACGCGTTTTAAAGCCGGAAGCCAAGCCCTCAACTGCGGAGACAACTCCATCTTCCAAACCCCAAACATTCACGGATGCCAAACAAGCTCGTGAATCGTCCAAGCCCACGCGTGTCGGTGGTGGGATATTCCGACCTTCAGGGAACCATACGATTGTTACTAGAACTCTCGTTGAATCCGCTTCACCGCATGCTTCCACGCCTGCTCAGGCATCAAGTAAACCAAATTCAGCACCACCCACAAAGCCGCCTACCAGCCTCTTTCAGTTCACGAAATCATGGGATTCTTTGACCTCTGACGACGATCGATGGAAACTGATACGTGTAAGTTGTGCGAATCTCGAAGGATATTCGTGGCTGATCTATATTCTGATTAGACCATCCCACCGTCTTCCATCCCTGCATTATTTCAAGCATCTTTGGAGCCAGACTTGCTCAAATCTATCCTGCATACGTTCCGTACCACTCTTGACAGAAGTTCGGATCCCGATGCAAGTGACGTTGTCGGAGACTACCTGTCGGCGTTCACGAGAGTGCAGAGATTTGGGACCGTGATGCTCTTCATGGATAAACAGGAGAAGCAACTGTTGGAGCTACTCCGAGACAAAGTGAAACACACCCCATAGGATCTGTAGACGCTTAGACACTGGAGAGTCGGTAGACATTTCACAACTTTGTTGTTTTGATTCTCAGTCTCAGGGTGCTTCCCCGGACTCTATTGCTGTGCGGTCATTCGCCGGGCACCATGAACCGGATTGATACAGAACAGCCGGGACCCTGTTACCCTGCTCATTGATACCCACCACTGGCAGCGTTACCTGGCACTTAATCACCCTCAGTTTACCGTTGAGATGTCTGCTCAGTCCGAACCTCCCGATAGCCCTGCTGCACCAGTTACGCAGAAGGTAGCAGACGCCGCGGCACCAGTGCCAGTGGAAGATGGCCATATACCTGTTAGAAGCCAGACGGTAGAACACAGTGGCCTACTTGAGGTATTCAAGGCCAATTTGGCTCAGGCCGGTCTCTATCGAGCCGCAGTAGATGATGTCCAAGCATCGCATGATGATACGACTCTCATGTACGTTTGTGTCTATCATGGTTCACGAAGACGCAATCTGACAGAAACCCCGGAAAGGCGATTTCTACGAGCACGCCGCCTTGACTTGAATAAGGCAGAGAAACAATTCGCAGACACGGAGGCCTGGAGAAAGCAGCATGGCGTCGACGAACTATTCAAGACTTTCGATACCACTGAGATGGAGTCCTCCAGGAGATTCTATCCGCGCTGGACAGGGCGTCGGGACAAGGTGTGGGCTCAGGCTTCGTTCTCGCTCATGGACATTCGTGGTTCAAATGGTGTCGTCTCTTGACTTGCAGTGCGGTCTCCCATTGTACGTTTACCGGCTTGCTTCTCTCAACAGTACCTTGCGCAAGGAGCTAGACGCAGTTCCGTCTGAAAGACGGCATCAGCGTATGTATGTAGTCCCCATCGAAAAGTGTTCTAACTTCTTGTTACTAATAGTTGCACAGTATTGCGCTCTACGAAGTTATGACACGCTTCGTATTGCCCCTTTGCGACCACCTCCCTCACGAACCACTCACGCCAGTTTCTTCAGTGACGACGATTATAGATCTAGAAGGCGTCTCGCTATCAGGCATGTGGTCTCTACGCAGTCATCTCCAGCAAGCATCCACGATGGCGACGGCCAATTACCCAGAAACCCTGAATACGATTGCCATTGTAAATTCCCCATCATTCTTCCCTACCATCTGGAACTGGATCAAAGTACGTAAGCGTTTGTTACTTTCATTTTGGAGTTAACTTGGATTTGGCGGCAGGGCTGGTTTGACGAGGGCACACGAAATAAAATTCACGTGCTGGGCAAAGACCCTGGAGAATCGATCCGTGCCTTGATTAACGACGAAGACCTGCCACAGGTTTATGGGGGTAAACTGGAGTGGGTCTTTGAAGACGAGCCGAGCTTGGATAGCGAAATCCAGAAAGCTATCACGGAGATGCCGAAAGGGCCTGTCATTTTCACTAACGGTCAAGTCGTCAAGCCTTAGAGCGGTACAAGTACTACATGTCACTGGAGCCTCGTTACTTCGTGCCTAGATGAGCAACACATTCGCGAAAGAACAGGGTGAGGAGGTATGGCCAGGAAAGGAAAGCGTGGGCAGAATAAGGCCAGTACCTTTGAAATATCCTTGTTGTTCCCGGATGAAATGGCAGCTCGCGGATGGCGTTCAAGGCTTTTCACTCAGAGTTGTGACCGCTAGAAGATGATGAATGCTTTGCACCCAGCTCCCGCAGCGGCTTTCTGTTCCGTTCGTGCATGTGCCTGTTTATGTGGGGCTATGAAAGGACATCCTTACGATGTGCACGAGAGCATGCTAGAGAGATCACTCATTCCGGTCAAGACTGACCAGGGTATTTGATACAAATCTATAGGCTGTGAAAGGTCAACAATTAAATGGTGGCAATCCCAAGACTATGCACAAAAAACTGTTTGGTGGGTAGATGAGAGAGTGGCACATTTGATGGTCCTATTACACCTTCAGTGGCATCAAGTCGGTACAATACATTATTGAGGGACAGGGATAATGATATGTGTGATGAGCACAGCAAAGTCGAAAACACCGGAGACAACAAATGAACGTGACATGACCTTATTCGAGGTCATTCTCTGGTTCGGCCACCACGCCGTCTTCATTCCAAACCTGGAGGAACTGGTGGCGGGTAGGTCAATGGGGTTGGCGGCGAGGATGCACACAATTTTCTTACCGTTGATCTATGTGCTGCTAAATGTTGAGGTAATACGAGTGGTGCAGTGGCAAACGGCAAGCGATCCCATGATATTGGGAACTGGTGGCGCTTGATCGCTGGCTTATCACCAATAGCACTCTTTTTTCCTGGTACAAACTTGCTGCATTTTCTAGCAATTGAAAATGTTAGCACATGGTGACCGTTCACTATCAGGATATCAAGCTTACTCCTCGGATAGACCATATAGTGCCTTCAAATGGGCCTTCAACAGCATGATGACACCTATTATAACCGATGTCCTCATGATATCGACATCAAGGTCAGGCATCGATGGAGGAGGCAGTTGGGGTGTGGGGTCCTGCGATGGTGATGAGTAGAATCCAAAGCATTTGGAGAGCTGCCTTACCACGTTGGATTCAGTGGTTGGAGGTACTTGGGGTTGGGGCTCATGCAACTGTGCAAGAAGATGGGAAGGAGAAATGACGTCGATAAGCTGCATCCCAGAGGTGGATAATATGGAAGTGAGATATTTGATGACGGTGAGCACTTCTTCCTGGGTCTTGTAATCTAGTGTGGCAAAGTTCTCAGCCATGTAACGGGCGAAGTTGATCTCGTCCTGGAAATCCTGTGAGATGGAGCGAAAAGGACCACGACCACGACTGCGCACGAACCTGCGATGACTTTAAGACTGGCGAGATGTCGAATGCTTTGACCAGTGCCTTCAAAAAATCTTGGCGAGGTGTTCTCTTCTCTCGCACCAGCGAGTACCATCGTTGCAAGAGTGCAGTGGGTTCTGGCTGCATGCGGTATCCTGTGCGGATTTACTAAGCAGTCAGCTCCGGGGTGATGATACAATACCTACCGTGGACGCTATTCGGGCAGATTGTTTTCTGATAATTGAATGACTGCCTCGCGCTCACAATGAACCGAGCATTAAGGAGAGTCATATGCTTGCTATATAGGATAGCATGCAAGGCATTCGCTCGGGCGCTTGTTGCTGTAGAAGGACTTGTCTCAAGAGCGACGATGACAGGGAAAGACTGGGTAAAGTGATCGTTATGTCGATGAAGCAGTGCCAGGTAATCAGGACATACCTGAAGTGGATGTGCGAGCCCTTGCTTCACGGTGAAGCTAAGAATATCAACAGCTACAGCTTGAGTCTGCGAGTTCTGCGAGAGTGCTGCCTCGAGAATGGGGGTGATGTAGCGCTGAACTACCGCGGAGCTTACTCTGTTTCATGGGAACGATTAACGTAGTAATCGACGTGAAGCAGTAAAAATATATACCCTGAGTCTGCAAAGCCATCTGTATTCCCAACGAGCTCGGCCATATCTACAACGCCATCGCTCTTCCCCTGAGCAGGCCCTGATCGGAGAGTGTGAGCACGGATGTACAGACAATTGGAAAAACTTAAGTATGTACCCTTCTGCTTTTCCGTGTGCTTCGCTGCCTCGGAAACAAGGAAGTCTTGCATGATTCTGAGTAGTCGCCCTCGACTTTCCTCGTCTGGTGATGCAAAAATCGCGTCCATGATACCAGCGGACTGTTCTAGTGTCATCAAAGTCGGTTGGGCTCGGAACAGGAAACCTAGCAGGGAGATCATGAGCTGGCCGTACTATGAATATCGAAGACGATATTCTACCTAGGCATTGCAAGATGCGGCCTTTGAGTCCGGTATCAGTGTACTTCGTATAGAGAGCGAGAAGACTCTTGTAAATATGTTCTACGATAGGTCCCTGATGCATCAGAGTTAGTGGGTGTCACTGTTATAATCCGAATCAGCTACCTCCGAAACACTGTTTAGCTCAGCTGCAAACTCTACCACAAGATGAGTAGTCTGTTGGGTGTATTCGGGTGGTGTGCACTCACCGGGCCGTTCGAGTCGAAGTTGGTCAAAACCACAATGTTCCCCAAGTAAAGAGACGATGAAAATGAGTATGGATAACGTCCTCGTTTCAACCGCAGTCATGGACTCGTTCGTGCGAGTAACGGCTTGCTGGAGACGCGCTAGCAATTGCTTGAGCTCCAACGGCTGACCAAGACGGCGAGCAAGACTTACCGTTACAGGACTTTAAGAGTGCGATCAAGCGGTGGAAGTCATGCGTAAGATGCTGCACGGCGCCACACATACAAGCCACGCTTTCTTGCAGGCACTTCATTCAAGTGTAAGCGATCGATGACATTGAAAATAAACCACCTTACCACGACACCCCCAACGTTGGATGGTTTGACGATCATCGGTTGAAGCACTAGTTGCAGCTCCTGGCCAAACTTGACTGCAGTCTTCGGCATGTGAGGAATGGATATCCGGAAGACCCGGAGCAAGTAGTCTGATACAGCTAGCTCATCGGACTGTAAAATAACGTCAGAACGGTTTGTAATCGAGCAGTGAACTGCACAAACAGATGATGGATTCTTGAGGTAGGGAAGTAACGTGGAGGCGTTGCTGCCCGACAATACAGAAGGGTAGGCCGTGGCGAACAGGTATAGTGTCCTTATACACGACTGGACGGTCTGGAAGAACACATGAGTGTAATACATACATCCAATCACGCGTACGTACAAAGCCAGGCAGGTCGGAGGCATCCACGAGGCCATCGATCAGAGTTTCGCAGATCTCGGAGTACCTCGCGTGCATGAAGGGCGTATCGGTAGGGCTTTGGCTCGACATGATCTTGTGGAGAAGATCCTCTAAAGGAGACTGCCGGTCTTTGAAATAGGCCGATACACCCATGATCACGGAGACTTTCGAAAGCAGAGACGCTTTGTCTTGAGCTTGACTTGAGGACGGAGGTAACCTGCTCTTTGTCGAGACAAGCTGAGAGGATGGATTCTGGAACCAGAGCTCTTCCATGGTCTTGATAGCGAGATCTTTCACCGTGTCATCCTCATCTAGCATGCGCAAGACGAGTTTTGTGCTGATGTCCACACGGCGATTCAAGTCCTCTGTTACGCTATAATACTGCTTGAGCAATTTGATGACACGTTTCCTGACGCCGAGGCCAGTGTCCTGGGATACAAGAGTCAGCGAGTTAATGGACTGAAGAGGGGGTGTGCAGATACCGCTATACGATCGGCGATCTTCGAGTAGTAATCACCAACGACCTCGGGCGATTCTATCATATATCTACCGATGAGCTCAACGGCAGCATCTCGAACAGCGGGCGAGGAGTCTAGAAGATGGCTTTCAATTGCTCGGCGGACACTCATCTGGGTGTGGATTAGACCTAATCTTAGAATGGTGGTGGAAATCCTCACCGTTGAAAGGATGCTGGAATCGCTGGTTACTATCTGACCCAGGGCGCGCAGAGCCTTCGTTCGCATGAAGACAGGAGGGGCGTCTAGCGCCATCAGGACGACATTGAGTATGGGACCGAAGGAGCTCCTAAGATTCTGCACGGTGCCTATTTCTTCCGCGAGCAGGTCAACACGGGAAATCTCCTCTTGAGAACTATGTGTCTATGAGTTTGGATAGTTATGCAAGATTTCCGTGCATGCTCACCCAGCATCGAAGACATCGCCGGAGTGGTCTTTCCACACGCTCGACAACGCATTCTGAAGTTTCTTGCACAATGTCAATGTCGATGGCTTTTGCGGAGCTTCACCGTCTTCCTGGCTCTGCAGGGCGCCACGCAATGTTCTCAGGGCGTAAGCCAGTTCTTGACCCCACATTGAAGCAGTTAGTTCGCGGGCACTCTGCACATGATTAGAACCCGTAATTGTCAGCTTGGCTTGGCTATGCGACTCACTTCGTAAGCTTGATCGTCGGAGGATCGTTTCACGAGATGAGAGGATATGGCCTCATGACGTGCTAGTAGGCTCTCAAAGTCTCCGATATTCTCTGTCAATAAAATCTAACAACACGGCTGGTCAGGTGGCTTCCTGCTGAGGTGAGGAAGGGGAAATACCTCATCGAGCGGAATGATCGCGTGCTCCCCGCCCGTTTGCCGAACTTTCATTGAGCTGGTTCGTAGACGTGCCGCGATTACACCTAGATGGTCGAGTGCGATCGTCTTCGCAGCATTAGTATCAGTTTGTACGCTTGTCTTGACATCATCTAAGGAGGTGACCTGAAAGAAGGCAACTCAGGATACTTGGCAGATAACGCGGGTAATGTATCTACGCACCATGAATTTACAAATGACGCTCAGGATCAGACTCGCTGCAGGCCATTCCGGCCAATATAGAACCACCAGAAGGTCGGATATTAGGTTGTCCAGGATGATGCGGTATTCGGCTTCGTTCGAGTTCTTCGTTTGCTTACCCTTGCCGGCTCTATGGAAGATATGAGGTACGGTCGGGGATGAAAGAGCGTTAGCATACCTCTGCGTCAGGAAAAGAACGATCGTCTTAGCAGCATTGGTAGCCGACTCGAGCCCAGACGTATACAGCTGGATCTCCTAAAATCGGGAAATTGCATCAGCACTAGAATGGAGAGGTGCCCGAAGAAAGTCGTTGACCTCTGCGTCTTGTTCGTCAAAGATGACATCTTTAATCTTCTCCAGCGCACTGTCTTGTCTCCGAAGCGCACGATTCTGACGAGCCTTGGCGATCTTCCGCGCGGCCACACGAACATCCCGCGCTGATGTCTGTACAAGCTGCAGAAGTAATGCCGAGACGGTTCGTATCGAACGACCGTCGCGCAGCCTGCAGATGTAGGTGCCTTTGTCAGCATTAAAAACCGTCATCGTGAATGGTGACGAACCGGAATTGTCCAGCTTTCTTGTGGCTGTTCGATAGTTTGATGAGGGACGACAGAATCTCTTCGATAATCCATGAACGTTGGTCTTCATGGTTGGCGAAGACCTGCAAATACGTTAGGGGTTGGATAAATTCATGCAGGGAATTGGTCTTACGCTCCGGATGATCGAAAGAGCGTCCAGGCGGAGACCTCTCATCGCACTGCTACCCAGCGTATTCAAGACCACGTTCTCCTTCTTACCCTTCGTATCGCTCTCAGCCGACTCCACAACAAAGAACGGTCCAATAGCAATATAAACAGCCTGAATGATAATAGCGTCCGACATCATGATGCCATCCGCAGAAAACAGCGTATTGATGCGAGGAAGAGCGGCGGAGAGGGCTTGGAAGAGTTCGCTTAGCAGCTTTCGCAGTTCGCCGCAGCTCGTGTGTGTGTATCGGTGGAGGCAGGTGAGTTGAAGGGATGCGGATCCGCCGGCGCCTATGCCCTCTACGAAGGGGTAGACGATCATGGTGAGCTGGTTCTTGACGGTGCTAAGGCAGGTGGTGATGAGCTCTTCAGAGTAAAGCTGTGAAAGGATAGACGCGTAAGGCAGTAACTAGAGTTATCCTGAGCGATATAACCAACCTGCTTTGTGAGACCTTCTCCGCTGAGTAGTGCGATACAACACTCCGCGGCAAGAATACTATCCCGGGAAACCTCCAGCTGAACGGCCAGGTCGTGAACGTCCGAGTCTGTCAGCTGCTGAGGATGGAGGTCGTGCGCAGGGGAATCGCGCATCTCAACGTCTTCGCCGTTTGCCGCCTCGCGTTCTGCTTGGTTCTTCTGAGCTTTCTTTTTGCTCGGTGACGCAGGTACGGGTGGTCTCGGAGCCGAAGTACGCAGAGGATCCAGGTCTTCCCCAGCCTTGATAGACCGCTCCAAGATCTTCATAAGTCTAGAAAGAATGGGACTTTCGATATCTCCCAGAGTCTCTCGCGATTTGGTTCCATTGCTACCGCCAGTCCCACCTTCACGTGCGGTGCGTCTCGATCGCTTTGAGGGCCGAGCAAGTTGACTGATATACTTCGTCAGTTTCCGTATGACGCTTTGCTGGAGGTGCGGATGGGTGCAGTCGACTGTGAGAGCGGAGAAGAACTCCTTGGGCAGATCAGAAGCTTCTACATCGACGGCGAGAGAGTCTTCAGCTTCGAATATGTCCTCGATCAATGTTGTTAGCTTCTCAAGGGGTGCTTTTGAATATTCAGCCGTCAGATCAGGGTGTATGCGTGTTAGTTTGAATGTTACCTCGTTCGTCTCTGTCTCCCGTACGCCGAGCGGACGACTTGAGGCTAGCCTGAATATCACGCTCTGCATAATAATCATCCTCGTCGTCCGACTCATCTGCTGAAGCTGAGTTCTCGCGATGTTTGGAAGGTTTTCTGGACGGTGTTTTCCAAGTGGGCGTTGGGACGTTCACGTACGCCATAACCTGACGAGGTGTTGTCTTGGAGGATGACTGAGAGCGAGCTTCACTTCCAGACCTGGCAGTTGGGGTGCGTTGTACGGGAGTTGACCCATTCATGCGCTTCCGAGATGGTGTTGTCAGATCATCTGGTGATTTACGCTTTCGGGGTGTCAAAGATGGCTCATAGACGACTGGGACGGAAAGCTTTGTTGGCGATGGCTCGACTTTAGGTATTGCAACTTGAGCAACTTGAGGGGCGTTAGCTGGTGGTACTGGTTTAGTGTCTAAGAGCTGAGCGGAACGATTGAGAAAGTCCTTGAAGAAAGGACCTGACTCCTCCGGTTTATAAACACGTTCTTGAGGCTTAACAGCTTTGTTCGGGTTGCCGAGCGCAAATGCAAGCGAAGACGATGACGAGCGAATACCTGGAGGTGGAGGGGTCGGGTAGGGAGAAGTAGGATTGAACCTCTGCAGAAGAGAGCTGGCTAGAGCTGGGGCCTGGTATGATGTATTGGTAGGGACTCGAGTCCAGTTTGACGGGGCTGTGTAATTGTACTGGTTGAACCTATGGCGGTTCCCGGATGATGTTAAGGATCAGTATTTAATATAATCGCAGACGCCGTCGACCACATACGGGGCACCATATGAAAGCAGCCGGACGGACTCATCTCTTGTACTCTGCCAGTACTGTGAATGCTGGGCTGGAACGGAGGGATTGGAGAGATAAGAGAGTTCCTGCGAGTAGTCCGTGAAGGGCGTGTTTGATGGTTGGAGCGGCTGATATGGCGCAGCATGATATGCAGAATAGTTGGCCTGCATATAAGTCGGAGGCGGCGCAGCGATAGACAAGTTGCTCAGGTGTCTTGTGACTACAACATCGTCAGTTCGCGTAGTACAAACAAACCAAAAAACACGAGGAGAATACCATGTGCTGAGGGAGTAGCTGAAGCTGATGGGTATGCGGCGAAGAGCCTGTGAGCTTCATACACGGCGTCAGGAGCATGTGCTTGCGGATGTATGCCACTGGTGCTAGGATCTGGCGAGTAGGTAGTACTCTGATGACCATGGCCATTCGGATACCACTGATTTCCGCTCATCGAAGAGACAGAAACGCGATGTTCCTGCTAAAAGAAACCTGGAAAACAAATATGTGCGTCAACTACAACACGGGGCTGGACACCGGACTGCAAACAGTCTCTACCATCCCGATTGGAAAGACACGCGCTCACAGCACGCGTGACGTGCTCATTGTCTCACGGTCACAATTATGAATAGGCGCCCACACTTCAATTACTGGTAAGTATAGGGGGAATAGTACTTTGACGACCCTAACACGCGAACTCATGTCTTTCTCCTCTTCTTCGACTTGCCCTCCTCAACCTCTCCCTCACGTTTACTTTTCATCCCTGCCGCCCTCATATAATCCTTTCGCTTCTCTTTCTCCTTTTCGCTTTTCAATGCCTCCTCTTTCTCCGCCTTCTTCCGATGCACTTCCTTCCTCTCATTCTGCTTCTCCCTCCTCCTCGCAACCTGGTCCTTCCTCAACGCCCTGATCTGCTGCAAAAGCGCAATCGCCTTCTTCTCCTCCGGCTCCATCACCACGGCGCGCTGTTGCATATACGTCTTCTTGCTCTGCGGTTTCATCAGCTTTGGCTTGGAGGCGTAGGGGAGGGATGCTTGGAGTTTCTTGGGTACTTTGAGCGTATTGAAACGACGGGGCGCGCGTTCGACTGATTTGTAGGTCGAGTTGACGTTGAGCGGGGTTTTAAGGCCCTCGTCCCGTCGGATTTGGCCTGTGAGGCGCATGCCGGTCCACCGGGCTTTGTCGGACAGGAGGAGGGAGGTAACGGGGTTGTAGAATTTGCGGGGTTGGATGGAGTACCATGCTCGAAGGAAAATTATGTCTGGCAAATTCATGTTATTAACACAGCCCAAAGATCCGGTTGAACGACGTGAACTCACCACTCATGAGGACCTTGTCTTCAAAGGTGGCTCGGAAAGCGCCCTCTGGTTTCGAGAGCGCTTTCTTCACCTGACCTCTGATCCCAGAAACCGTTCGTATATTCGCCCCTTCAAACTTGGCCACTTCGAGTGCGCTGTTGAACATATCCTTCACGAATGCCGTATTCTTGAATATCTTGAACGGTACGCCAGTGAGCTTCAACTTCTTCACGATCTTCGCCGAGCGATCAATGTCAAGGACGACACCCGTAGCTGACACTCTGAACGCGGAAGTCTCCCCGTTTAGCGAATTGAAGGTGCAAAAACCGGTGTTGGGGAGGGAGACGGGCCCGTAGAAGGATGCGTAGCAGTGCATGTGCTCTGGGGTGTACTTGAGCATGCGCATTCTGATGGAGTGGTCGTCTAGGGAGTAGATGGGAACGCTTTGGAATCTTCTCCACCCGAGAGAGAAGATGAGTGGGTCATTGGTTTTGAGGGTCCGGGTGAACCACCGGTGTCGCTTGATGCGAACTTGGAGGTACCCGAAGCGTTCTTCTGCTGGGAGTAACCCCCCGACGATGATGGGATAGTGAGGGTCGAAATTCTCTATCATCTCGCATGGAACGGAGGACAGCTCGATACGGACGTACGAGCCCGCTCTGTGCCCCTCGACGAGCGCACGCGCCTCAGCGTCGATACCCTCAAATTCAGCGCGGTTAAGCTGGAGTTGGCGGTTAATCTCGTCTTTTTTCTCGTCGTAGAAATCCATCTTGGAATCTTCGGGGTCATCGTATTGTTCGTCGAATTTGCGCTTGAGGGCTTCTTTTTTGGCGGCGAGGGATGCTGCGCGGGCGGCTTCGGGGTCTGGAGGAGCGGTGGGATTCTGGGGTGAATCGCCGGCCTCGAGGTCCTCAAAATCACCTCCTTCGGACTCGTATTCGTTCTGCTCTGCTTCGTCTCCGAGAGGAGCGGATGGGTCCCCGGTGATGAACATGGAGCGTAGAGAGTCGAGCATCTCTTCGTCCTCCCATTCTTGGAGGCCTTCGAGAGATAAGACCTCTTTCGTCATGTCCATATCATCGTCGTTGGGTTGAGAAGACATTTTGAGACGGAAGAAACCATCGTCGAGGTCAGCGGATTCATCGTCAGGCGAGTCGCCGTCCTTCCCACTGATAATCTGGTCTGGGGTGAGCGAGCTGGAGTATATTAGTGACATCCAGTCTTTTCGTCGTCTCCGTCGACTGTGTTGCATGAAGGCTGCAGTGGCTTTCTCGGACAGGTTTCGCTTCCAGGCCGGGGCGGTGTCGTCGGCTTCACCGTCACCGTCGCCCTCGTCATCACCTTCGTCATCACCCTCGTCGTCTTCTTCGTCCTCGAGAGCAAGTGCAGGGAATTTATCTCTGCTTTCCCATTCGTCGTCGCTTCCGCCAAGCTCAGAGTCGCTGTCTGCAAAAGCTAAGTCACCTTCGCTTCGATCACCCCCTGAAAATGCTTTGGTCGATCTCGTGACATTCCGCAGCGAGGTACGTCCATGGTCACCGCGCGATGCGTCCGGCGCGTCATCATCGGCGTCGTCCAAATCTTCATCGGCATCGCTCCCGCTTGCTTCTGATCCTTCCTCTTCTTCCTCCTCCCCTTCCTCATCTTCTGAGCCTGACTCGTCTCCCTCGCTCTCATCCTCGCCTTCGGCATCGACGGTCAAGTGTTTCGAAGATGATCCGAGCAATCGAATCTGACTGCGGGACACAGTATCGGCAAGAGTGGTATCGACGTCCTGAAGATCCATGACCATCTGTTCGCCTTCCCCTTGCGGTACTACACGAGAGCGTCAGCAAACGAGTGCACGAACGAAACGGGCGGACTGCGTACCATCAACTGCCCCACGGGTAAAGTTGCCCGGGACATTGATCCAGACTGAATCCTTGTCGTAGATCACACCTCCGACGTCGCTCATAGGTGCATGGACGAGAAGCTTCTTCTTCTCGCTGAGCTTTCTCCGCTTTTCTGAGTCTGCGTCGGGGAGGGGACAAGGGTCTCCTAGCCGTGTGACAGAGGTCATCTCCACGTCGCCTACACCTGGTATATGGACCTTTGTGCTCTGTCGAAGGTTTGTGCCCCGCAGGTACCCATACAAGGTGACTGTGCGATCACATTTGCCTTTAGACGCACGAATGGTCTCACGAGGTGTAAGGTCCTCAATACGGTCGGCAAGGAGATAAGGATGGCTATTCCGGAAAACGAGAGGTCTAAATTTCATGACGCTGATGAACCGGGAGAGATTAAGGATTTCGGTGTCGGGGTAGCGACCGTTGAGAACGCCGGAGAGATAGAAGAGTTTTGCTCCTTGGTATATTTCGGTCCAGAAACGCTTTTTGAGGGCCTTTTTGGTAGTTTTAAGGGTGGCCTGTTTCTTGATCAGGTCGAGGTGGGTGAGGACACCGATGACTTTTGGGAATCCATGGGATTGGAGGATATTGAGGAATTCGAATGTTTCCTGGGGAGATGGTCAGGAGTAGCAGTGCAACTAGAGGGGGAGGAACTGACCATCTCGAAGCCGTACGAGCCGTCGATCATGAGAAGAACTAGATCGGCAACTTTGCCTATGTCGATCATGGAGTTGAGATCATTATTGCACTCGATGAAGGTAAGCCTGCGCTTTTTGCCGGCGACGACGGTGATAGGGCCTTTGGCTTCTTGTAGCGCTTGTTTGGAGTACCTGCGGACAAGACTTTTGAGGAGGGTTGTCTTTCCGACCCCTGGAGGTCCGACTATTGCGACGATAACGGGAGGTGGGGCATCGTCCGGTGTGCGATCAACCAGGGGAACATGAAGGCGGGTTTGATCACGCTCGACATTTCTGCGACCTTGACGGTCAGCGTTTCTGCCAGATTTCGGTGCAAATGCCTGGAGTGAGAGTGAACACTGGTTAGTCGGTGAAATTTATGGGAACACGGCACCTTCTCGTTGAATCCGGATTGTTTTTGCTTCCCTTTGCCTTTTTTCTCAGCTTTACTGCCAGACTGTGCAGGCCGATGAGCCTTGTGTGTTTGATTTTCCATAGGAGATAGGCACTCTCTCCCCTTGGACTAACAGTTATAGACTTGCTGCCTACAGATGATGACAGACATAAGAGAAAATGCTGTCCCCAGATATGGCAAGTGACCCCTCTAATCGACCAGTGACAGTGGGCACAAAACCTTCATTCAACGGCAATACTATACGAATCCCTGCATTAGTGTCCTTATACAGGCGAGTCCTATCGACGGCTTGCATCATAGTAAGGACTGGTCACTACTCTATAGTGGCCTATGACAAGTCACATGCCCCCGCCATAGATGAGCAGGAGGGGGTCACATTGCGCGTCCACGTGACTGACGCGTACGGTCGTGTTGTTGTTTCCGTGTTTGGTTTTAAGGGTGGTCTGCCACTGTTCCAAATATTCCCGAACTCCCCGACTCGTCGTCTTGTGGCTTGCCCGCTTCGTTTCTTGTGTCTTTTCGTCTCGCTTTTCTACCTTTCTCTTGTATCTTGTTCCTTCTAGCGACACCCATCGATGGCTAGAAAGTCATCACATTACGAGTTCAGCATCCCGGGCGATGAACTCGAACATCACCGCATCCAGCTCGAACACAACTTGCAAAATACCGATCTATCCCTTCATCTATCCTCTGTCCCAGACTCTCAGGACGGCGACAGCGAGTCTGCTGTTGAATACCCCAGACATAATTCAGTACCAGAACAATTTCCTGCCTTTGCATCGTTTGAACAGTCTCGTGAAAACTTTGATCTTGATGGCCACAGCCACCTTCACGCCTGGTCTATCCATGACGATGAAGGCATTAATCCTTACGACGGACAGACCATGTCTACTGTTGCTCATCACGCTAGCGCTGTAACTATTTCCGCTGGACTTGGGCGTGGTGGTAGGAGGGAGCCCAGCATCAGCGGCGCAGAATACGATCCTGAACGACCACTTCAGGACATCATGGCTGGTATGGAAAGTAAACTTAGCATAGGAGATGTCTACGGACATTCCAGGTCCCGCCATACCGTATGGGCTCTGCCTTAAATATTCATGATCCGTATTCACTCGTTTCTGTAGATGACCTCGAGGCAACACGTTACCCCTGGGGACTACGACCTCTCAGCTCATGAGTCTCTTCCAGCCGATGCTGTTTCTATGGCTGCACGGTTACGGTCCCCCCAAAACGCTCGCGAACCCTCTGACTCTGAAGAGACAGACAGGTCGCAAGACATCTCCCGCCCGAAGTTGTCGGAGACATTACAACGCGTTGGCTTCTCGCCTAGACGTCCTCGCAGCGTCCAATCACGCATGTCCCACCAACTCTCGCACGGCACACCAGAAGCCTCGCACCGCCAGGTAGATGTCAGTATATCTCGCCGTAGTATAACCCCCAAAGCACGGAGACCATCGGCTGTATCTTTTGACACGACTGCCACCCCGATCCGGAGACATGTCTCCCAACCAGCTGTCGTCCATCCACATGTTAATGTGCAGCCACCCACTCCCTCTACATCCGGCTCTAGGTTTACGAAGATGGCTCGAGGACTTGCCAGAGACGTGCGTCAGGCTCATGACCAGTGGCAAGTCGATGATACCGCGGAGGATCCCGTCCCTCCCGCTTCTACGAGTGCACATCGTTCCATGGCTAAGGATGTGACGAATCGTACAGTTGCAGACATGACCGGTGAAATTAACCACGCCAGTCGTGCATCCAGGAAGTCCAGTCGCGGACGTGTTCATCTCCCGGACGTTACTGGTCTTACCAATGCCGTAGTTTCTCCAGCGAAGGGAAACTTGGACCGCTATGCCGTCCGTGGGCCTGGGTCCAAGGAAGTTGAAGGTGAGCTCTCTCTTTCTGTTCAGCCTTTCAGAAACACTAAAGTTATGCCGTAGTTCGACTGATCGCTTCTCTCAATACTCTCCATACAAGATTGACACACCTAGAAACCGAAAATAGCATCGCCCGACGTCGAGTTCGAGAGCTGGAATACGAGCTCGAGCAGTGTAAACGGGACGTTGTAAGAGAACGCACGCGGATCATGGAGTCGCAAGACGCAATCGATATCGGCGCTGCTCGAATTGCTGGTCCTTCTACTTCGCGCGCCAAAGGCAAGGAGAAGAAGATGAACAAGGAGGGTGACCCGAACGCGTCCAAGTACTTTGAGATTGTCGAGGAGAAGAAAGGTAGGTTTAGTGCTCTGCAGTCGGCCTGACGCTGATTACTCTTATTAGCACTTGAGGCTCTGATCACTACGTTGAGAACTCATCTCACTCGCGTCACTTCTGATTTGTCCTCTCAGCAGCAGCTCCTCGAAGACCTTCGCCGTCTCCGCGAGTCCGACGCTCTCTCCCTCTCGGAGAAAACACAGGAGATCAACCAGCTGCGAACAGAAGTCGAAAGACTTGCTGGCGAGATTGAAGTTCTCCGAGGCGTAGTCGAGGAAGGTCTCAATGAACGGCGTCAAGCGAGAGAGGAGGAAGAGGAAGAGACCGAACGTCTTCCGAGGGCTGCTGCCGTCGATCCCGAGTCAAGCGCAGATGACATCGTTCCCGAGAAATCCGCCTCGACGTACATCAACCGCCCTCCAACACCGGCTCTGTCGCTTCGCAGAAGTGCTCCTAGTACACCGGCTCGCTCGAATCATTCGCGCGCGGCTTCGCCTTCCACCGTTCATTCACCCGCTCCTTCAGGTAGACGATTCATTAACCGCGAGGAGCTCGATCGAATATCGGCAGACCTGGACGAACGGCGCTCGGAGCGGTCATCGAATGCATCTTGTTCATCCGCTCAAACATCTCATGACCCGCTGCCCCGCGCTGATGATGGCTCGGACGCTGAGGAGGAGCGCTCGTCGGTAGTACAGTCCATGCAGCTCCAATATGGGGAAGATGCGCCCGAAGCTCGACCCCCTTCTCCAGCGCCATCTTCCGTTAAGAGCCGTGCTCCCAGTCGCTCTCACGCACGACTACAGGATGGGAAAGGGAAGGCTGAAGGCGCCCCTCCGTTTCCGCGCATCAACTCGGAGCGTATGGAGCGGTTGTTCTTCTCAGCGCCGCGTCATAACACTAATGCGTGCCGGATGTGCAAGGGCCGTCGATCTCACTGTCACGCCGATGCACCTAGGGAGGAAGGTGGGCGGAGGAGAGCTCGTGTTGTGGCCCACGGTGAACACCAAGATGATGAAGGATTTGACGAAGGCGCCAATCCCAGACCCGCGAGTGCCATGGCGCGCGAAGACGACGAAGGCATAGAAGAAGCTAGCGTGGTCGAGGATGTTATCGAACGAATGGACCGAAACGGGGGTACCCTCAAGCCAGGCGACGTTCCTCCACAAACCGTACTCGCTAGAGTTATACGAGAACTTGAGGACGAGTTCACTCACTACAAACAGTATGTTTCATATCTTGGCATCTCCATGCGCGCTAATGCCAACTCGACAACAGGATCTACAGTGACCTTGCTGAGGAGTACAAGTCCATGGACTGCGCTACTCAGGCCGCGAAACGCCATATGGTTGCCGACCACCTACGAGACGTGATTGATGTTCTCGAGCGCAAGGTAGGTGTTGCATCTTTTTCTACGATGGCCTCTCATGGTTCTGTTCCTTCCAGGGTGATCAGATATCGTCACTATATGACTTGTTGAAATTCAAGGACAAATCTCTCGAGCTACTACGTACTTGACCTTGACCATGTATGCTGCCATAGTGGTTTGACTTGTACAAAAGCTGCTCAGTATGTAGAGTTGGGGGCTTGCTTACTACTATGGGACACCCATTGATGAAAAAAACAAATTGTCAATTGTTAGGGAACACTTAGTGATGGGACTTGACAGACCCATAATGCTAGTAATGAGTGACATTGTCAGTAATGATCTACAAAAGTGTTCATGACATCAATTACAAAATCTCACCTGACTGACCTGGCACTGGATATAATTATTAGAGGGTGTCAAACCTGGTGATTCTGGGGTTGATTTTGCAATTGAGTCTGGAGTTGATTTTTGGTGCACAATCAACTGTAAATTGCTGTCAACTCTACCACAGTCAATTCTGTACTGTAGATTTCACACTAGAGGTAGGGCCAAACTTCATCAGCAGAAACCTTGTTTATGATTCAAGTTTATATACAGTTGCCATAGAAGTTGGTAGGCAGTAAGTCTTACAACTCATTGAAGTACCAGCATTCTGGAATCTGTACATAACCAAGAAATATAGATCCAAAACCATCAACTATTCCCATAGACACATACATGCATAGATAGTTATACATTGGTTCTTGAGTTGCTACATCAAGAAAGCAGCTTAGCAATGAGCAGGAGCCTTTCCCTTCCCACTGGGACTCACCACACTGATTTGCTGGCATTTAAAGGGGCTGTTTGGTAATGCAGTAGGCAGGTGAAGAACCACAAGCCAGTGAAGAATGGCATCGAAGATGTGTGTCTTTGCCTTTTTAATGTTGCAATGGCAGAATGCCAAGTGCACCTTGACAATGGTGCCCTTGAGCTTAGACTTGTATTGCTGGGGGGGATGTGCAAGCCATTTTCCTCAAATGCCTCCAAGGGACAAATGTTGTATATTGGAAGGAGCTCTTGCAGGTCTGAGTGGCATATTTCTGCTACAGGCCATGACTTTATGGCAAACTCAGGGCCAAGGCTTTCCAGCATACCTACAGAGGTGGCATGAGCAGCAAAAGTGTTTGATTGACATGATGCTTACCAGTGGACAAGTCTTTGTTGCTTGGGCCTTGTTCTTCATCAGCATCTCCTTCCTTTGTTATTTTACAAAATCAATACACAGTTGGAATATGATGAGAATTTCCATGTACTTTGAAAAGGTTGTTGCGGTGTACAATCTTGATCTATGGTTTGCCCAGCTCATTTTGAATGACACTGGTAGATTCCATGCCATTGGCATGGTAAGCTATCTTCTCAAAAGCCTGAACATTTTCAATAATGACAGAGTAGTCCTCTGCTGCAAAGTGAAACCCATCACTTCTAGCTGAAGTAAGGCAGTAGGTGTTACAAATGTATATATTTATTCAAAACTTTTACTTCACTCAGTATCAAACTCACAACTTGAACCTTGTGCTTTTAACCTTTACCTCTTTTGATCACATGACATAATCATGTGATCCTGTAGCACATGACTCATTATATGACCTAAACACTTATGTGTTTATCTATTATCTATGCACACACATTCCTCATATACTCTCACATAGCCTTAGCTACAGCCTTTTTATATCTACTGCCATATCCTGGACTGCCAAGTCCAACTCTGGGCCAACTCTAACCCCAAATACCCTTCCCCACCCCTCATGTCCCAACTCCGCTTCACTCCGTCTCACTCCGGACTCCTGTCTTGTTCTATTTTACCTTTTTATACTCCATTTCATTCTGACTAATCATCATTCTTATCTCATTACCTTACAACTTTCTTTATTTCTATGATATCATTTATATTCCTTTCTACATCACTTCTCCATCACCTCTGTACATTCTTATTGTCTCATTTGTCTTAGTACCTCTGTTCTCACCACCTTCACTTATTCTGCAGTTTTCTGCAGCATTTACTCTGTTTATAGTTATCTCCCATCCTCCGTATATAAGACCTCCTGTACAACTCCTATGGTCCCTCAGTTCAAATAGTGATTAAGTCACTCCTCCATCCCTGCCCAATGCCTTCTGACACTAGTTGTCTGTTCTGACCTCTGACCTCTTGTCAAATACTTGGACAGGACTCATGCAAGGGCACAGCACATATGCTGAAGCCACAGTCCATTCCATCTCTGTTAAACTCTGGACTTCTCTTCTCAGTCCTAGAGTTCCCCCTACAGCCTAAAGGAGAACTGGATTTAACATCTACAATGAATAGCATATTTACCTACTGCCTCACCACCTACACATGTATGTTCACAGCTTGGTCTGTGCACAAGTAATCAGTAGTATAAATACTCAAATGTAAACATCTGGAGAACTCTAGTCTAGTTCTCTTGGGATTAACTGTCTCAACTCCTAGCAACTTTCTCTAAGTTGACAATTTAGTGTTGTGAACTCGAGAGCCATTCATAGTGGTTCTTGGTCACTTCAGTCGGTGAGCTTTACATTACTAAAGTGGCCATGAAAAACATTAGTGGGGTTGAAATTTGTGCTGAGGGTGAAGTAAAAGTCAATCCTGGTAATCTGGAAGACTCCACAAAAAATAAATTTGACATTGGTTTCAATGCCTTTGACCACAGGCATGTCACCATGCCAACCATTCACATAGTATTTAGCTCAAGATGCAAGCCTTGGTGTGCCAGCATACATCCTTGTGAAGCTGTATTGCACAAAAGCCATTCATCTGGATAGCCTTGAGAGGAACATTTTACTTCTGGTTCTGCTGGAGCACACATGTTATGAACATATATATTTTATTCAAACTTTTACTTTGTTCAGTCTTGAACTTGTGACTTTGCACTTTTAACTTTTATTTCATTCTGATCATGTGACTATAAGCACATAACTCATCATGTGACCTAAACCTTCACATGTTTATCTATTATCTATACACACACATTCCTCATATACTCTCATGCAGCCTCAGCTACAGCCTCTTTATATCTATAACAAATAGCATATTTACCTACTGCCTCACTACATACACATGTACATTTGCAGCTTGGTCCGTGCACAAGTAGTCAGTAGTATAAATACTTGAGTGCATCCACCCAGAGAACTCTAGTCTAGTTCTCTTGGGATTTACCATCTCAACTCCTAGCAATTCTCCTCTAAAGTTGACCTTTAGTGTTGTGAACTTGAGAGCCATTAATAGTGGTTGTTGGGTTGCTTCAACACATTCAAAATAACTCAAGGTTGCCAGCAAAAGACACTTATGAGATAGCAATTGCCTCTCACACCTGCATACACATTCACAGATTATCAGTTGCAAGGCCAAACAGTAATACAATCATAGACATTGGAACACTGCCTACAGGAGGGTTGACACTTCAGGTTACCTCTTTTGGAACCCTTTAAGTACATCTTTTACAATCAAAATATGTATCTAAAAGGTGGTTTTACCATGGGTCATCCCAGCAAAATTGCACATTTTGAAGTGTATTGGGGGGTTAATTTCAAAGGTATTTTGAGGTGGAGGGGGGTAGGAGCAGACTTGGTGGGATGCCCACTTGTGGTGGTTAGGACACCCAAAATGGTGGGTGTCCCAGATAATATAATAGATGTTTTCCCACAAGTATGGCATGTTCTGAAGGGTTCTATGAAGGGTTCCACAGTAAAGAGAAGAGGGGATAAGAGATGGGGGAACAAAGAGGGGGAGGTATAGCATCAGGAAAGTGTGTTTTTGCCATTTTTGGAAAAAGAAGCACCATTTGTGAAGCGACCCAATACCACTATTAATGGTCTCGAGTTCACAACACTAGGGTTTCGACTTAGAGGAGAACTTTGCTAGGAATTGAGACGGTAAA
>KN839874.1:64130-96696 GCA_000827185.1 Hydnomerulius pinastri MD-312 | reverse complement strand
TCTGCAGCATTTACTCTGTTTATAGTTATCTCCCATCCTCCGTATATAAGACCTCCTGTACAACTCCTATGGTCCCTCAGTTCAAATAGTGATTAAGTCACTCCTCCATCCCTGCCCAATGCCTTCTGACACTAGTTGTCTGTTCTGACCTCTGACCTCTTGTCAAATACTTGGACAGGACTCATGCAAGGGCACAGCACATATGCTGAAGCCACAGTCCATTCCATCTCTGTTAAACTCTGGACTTCTCTTCTCAGTCCTAGAGTTCCCCCTACAGCCTAAAGGAGAACTGGATTTAACATCTACAATGAATAGCATATTTACCTACTGCCTCACCACCTACACATGTATGTTCACAGCTTGGTCTGTGCACAAGTAATCAGTAGTATAAATACTCAAATGTAAACATCTGGAGAACTCTAGTCTAGTTCTCTTGGGATTAACTGTCTCAACTCCTAGCAACTTTCTCTAAGTTGACAATTTAGTGTTGTGAACTCGAGAGCCATTCATAGTGGTTCTTGGTCACTTCAGTCGGTGAGCTTTACATTACTAAAGTGGCCATGAAAAACATTAGTGGGGTTGAAATTTGTGCTGAGGGTGAAGTAAAAGTCAATCCTGGTAATCTGGAAGACTCCACAAAAAATAAATTTGACATTGGTTTCAATGCCTTTGACCACAGGCATGTCACCATGCCAACCATTCACATAGTATTTAGCTCAAGATGCAAGCCTTGGTGTGCCAGCATACATCCTTGTGAAGCTGTATTGCACAAAAGCCATTCATCTGGATAGCCTTGAGAGGAACATTTTACTTCTGGTTCTGCTGGAGCACACATGTTATGAACATATATATTTTATTCAAACTTTTACTTTGTTCAGTCTTGAACTTGTGACTTTGCACTTTTAACTTTTATTTCATTCTGATCATGTGACTATAAGCACATAACTCATCATGTGACCTAAACCTTCACATGTTTATCTATTATCTATACACACACATTCCTCATATACTCTCATGCAGCCTCAGCTACAGCCTCTTTATATCTATAACAAATAGCATATTTACCTACTGCCTCACTACATACACATGTACATTTGCAGCTTGGTCCGTGCACAAGTAGTCAGTAGTATAAATACTTGAGTGCATCCACCCAGAGAACTCTAGTCTAGTTCTCTTGGGATTTACCATCTCAACTCCTAGCAATTCTCCTCTAAAGTTGACCTTTAGTGTTGTGAACTTGAGAGCCATTAATAGTGGTTGTTGGGTTGCTTCAACACATTCAAAATAACTCAAGGTTGCCAGCAAAAGACACTTATGAGATAGCAATTGCCTCTCACACCTGCATACACATTCACAGATTATCAGTTGCAAGGCCAAACAGTAATACAATCATAGACATTGGAACACTGCCTACAGGAGGGTTGACACTTCAGGTTACCTCTTTTGGAACCCTTTAAGTACATCTTTTACAATCAAAATATGTATCTAAAAGGTGGTTTTACCATGGGTCATCCCAGCAAAATTGCACATTTTGAAGTGTATTGGGGGGTTAATTTCAAAGGTATTTTGAGGTGGAGGGGGGTAGGAGCAGACTTGGTGGGATGCCCACTTGTGGTGGTTAGGACACCCAAAATGGTGGGTGTCCCAGATAATATAATAGATGTTTTCCCACAAGTATGGCATGTTCTGAAGGGTTCTATGAAGGGTTCCACAGTAAAGAGAAGAGGGGATAAGAGATGGGGGAACAAAGAGGGGGAGGTATAGCATCAGGAAAGTGTGTTTTTGCCATTTTTGGAAAAAGAAGCACCATTTGTGAAGCGACCCAATACCACTATTAATGGTCTCGAGTTCACAACACTAGGGTTTCGACTTAGAGGAGAACTTTGCTAGGAATTGAGACGGTAAATCCCAAGAGAACTAGACTGGAGTTCTCTGGGTGTTTGCATTCAGGTATTTATACTACTGACTACTGGTGCACAGACCAAGCTGTGACCATACATGTGTAGGTAGTGAGGCAGTAGGGAAATACGCTATAGGTTAGAGATATGATGAGGCTGTAGCTGAGGCTGCGCGAGTGTACATGAGGAATGCATGTGTATAGATAATAGATAAACGCGTGAGGGTTTAGGTCACGTGATGAGTCATGTGCTACTGGATCATGTGACTGGGTCACGTGATCAGAAAGAAATAAAAGTTAAGGCGCGAAGTCGTGAGTTCGAGACTGAGTGAAGTAAAAGTTTAAATAAAATATGTACGTTCGTAACAATTTGACAAAAGGTGCTTCTTTTACAAAATGACAAAAATATTTGTTTTTGGAAAGAACTAGCTACACTTTTAATACACTTTTCACTACACTTTTTTGTACACTTTTGCTACATTTGTAATATACTATTTGCTACACTTTTAGTATACTTTTAGTATACTTTTACTACACTTGCTATAGATTATTTGGTGTGCTTTTTTGTACACTTTTATTACACTTTTTACTCACTTTTACTACACTTTTGCTACCTTTTTTATACACTTTTACTTATACCTTTAGTACACTTGCTGTAGACTATTTGGTGCACTTTAGGTACACTCTTGCTACATTTTTTATTCACTTTTTCAAGTTTACTATAGTTGCACTACTACATTTGTTGTACAAAAGTGTTCTAAAAGTATATGAAAAAGTGTATTAAAAAGTGTATAAAAAGTGTACTAAAAGTGGTAGTAAAAGTGTACAAAAAAGCGTAATAAAAAGTGTACTAAAAGTGTACTAAAAGTGTGCCAAAAAAGCGTAGTAAAAAGTGTACTGAGAGTGTACTAAAAGTGGTAGTAAAAGTGTACCAACAGTGTGGTACAAAGTGTAGTAAAAGTGGTAGTAAAAGTGTACAAAAAGCTTAGTAAAAAGTGTAGTAAAAGTGTATCAAAAGTGTACCAAAGTGTAGTAAAAGTAGTAGTAAAAGTGTACAAAAAGCATAGCAAAAGTGTAGTAAAAAGTGCAGTAAAGGTGTACAAAAAAGTGTAGTAAAGTTCATTAAACAGTGTAGTGATATGGCTTGTGGACTTAGCAAAATTTGGCTGGAGTTGTTGTGGCACATTGTTTGCATTTATTTATATCACTAGTCTTATATAAACAATCCACTTTTCAAAATTTACCCACACTCTTTCTTTCCTCAACCACCACCACCACCATCCCCTTCAAGCCACTTAAGTAATTTCTTGTAAGTACACGGTTTCTTCACTTGGTTGAATTGACTTCACTTCTTTATAGCCTAAATATTATGGTATGTTTATTTCTCTGTATGTTGTAGATGTGTCAATGTATTAGATTTTTTATGAATAAATGTGATTTTTACATATTTCCTTGTTTAAGTGATAGTTGCAACAATAGCAAAAAAAGTGAAAAATGGCAACAAATAGCATAGTGTCCTGTCCAAAATGCCCCCTTGTTAAAGTAGCAATTATTGAACAAAGTTGCCAAAAGTTGCCAGAGATCCAATAAATGAACTCCAATAGTGGGCAACTTTGCCTTTTTTGACATTTTGATATTGTTGTCATATTAGCTAAAATGGCACCATTCTTGATGTAATAGATGTTTTTCCATGTATATGGCATGTTCTGAAGGAAGGGTTCCATGAAGGGCCCCACAGTGAGGGGAAGGAACTGGTGAGGGGGGAGATAGGAGATAAAAGAGGGGGGAACAAAGAGGGTGGCCCGTATGGTGGAAGTGTATGTTTTTTCCATCAATATACCATGTTCTCCAGTGTATGGAGAAGAATCAGGCCAGTACTAGAGGCACAGATCCCATTCCAGATACTGACGTATCTCCATTTTCATCTAGTCAGTTACATTCCCTAAAGTGACCCAACAACCACTATGAATGGCTCTCGAGTTCACAACACTAAATGTCAACTTAGGGAAAGCTGCTAGGATTTTTTTGGAGTTTTGTGGGGGTTATTGAAGTTATACAGAAGTATATTGATGAAATTAGTGTTAGGGTAGGCTTTACATGTGGCACACATTACATTATCACTAACATATACTACTTAAAGGTAGTGATTATGTGTATAATACAACAGTTGTGATTAGTCTTTGACAGTGCAACCAGTCTTTTAATTTTTAGTGGTTTTGGTCTGGTCCTTCTTAAACACTGACTTCTAAACTAAGATAATATCCAAGGTCAAGAATAATCTTTCAGCATGCATACACCATCTACTGAACCCCCAACCTCCTCCCTCCAATAAATACATCTACACATTCATCTCTGGACTCCTCCACATCTTCCTCACTACCCACATCCTACATGGCCAAGTCCTCCACAAGATCCAAAACCTCTGCATCCTCACCACTCCCTATACTCCCAGCAAAGCTGAAGGCATCATCTTCACTAGTGGTGCTCAAGGTTGACAATGGTGGGATTTTGTTGAGGCACTGGTGGTCCATAATCACACTTCTGTCCAGCATGATTGAGGTGGAGTTTTAAAACATGTCTCCCCTTTGCCCATCCCTAAGGCACTCTGCATGCCTGCAAGCAAAAATGAAAACTATAATGGGGGCCCAATCCCACTCATACTGAGAAACTCTTAGACTAGCTTTTATCATATCCTGTGGATTAGATAGTCCTGTTTTATGACAAAAAGGACACCTTGTCTTCTCTAGCACCTGCTGCTATAGACTGTAGAGTGGCAGGAAACTTCAAGATTGACATGAATAGAGCCCTTGCAAAGCACATATTTGCAAAAAACACTGTCTACAGTCACATATGCTACACAACCTGAGAAATTCATAACAGTCATCACAAACTGGTTGGTCATGTAGGTCTACAATTTCTCATGAAATATACTAGTTACTCATTAGAGTAGCTTGAAAAACATTATTGTGCTTCTCTGGATAAAATGAAAGCATCCAACACTGGAATTAATCCAACTAATCCTAGATACCAGAACCTTCACCATAAGTATTTTAAACAATTGAATTGCACCCCTATAATAACTTATCTTTGTTTTATAGAGCAAGTCATTGCTAAATTTCTACAATTTGAAAAAATGACATGCATTGTGGGCTGGAAACCCATCATGTGGTTCAACCCCTCATAACAGCACCCCTGGTCTCCATTGTACTAAGAACTTTTTCTCAATTATTAAGTGCACTGGATGGCAGCCTTCCCCTTTGGGTGATGGTGTGGTTGTGGGAGGCAATTCTTTAGAGAAGATACCAGATTCCACTAATGAGGAAGGATGAGCAAACATAGAAGAGGATGTAGCTGCTAGTGGGCAAGCTGTTGAAGGAGAGGGCTTGGCTGTAGGAGGGGGCTTGGTTGTGGGAAAGGGCTTTGTAGGAGAGGGCCCTGCTGAAGGAGAGGATGAATCAGACATGGCTGTTGGTCCCAAGGCAGGAGAGCTTGTATCTGCAAATTGGAAAGCTCCACTAGACAAGAACATGAAGATGTAGGACAATGAGGGCAATGAGGATATAGAAGGCCCTAATGCACCCCTGCTGTGGTCTCAAACACCCCACAGGCCTATATATTCCTTCAAACCCTGCACCTCCATCAGGAAAACCTATTTTGCTCTATAGCGCTCTATAGCAAAAGCCAACTTCATATAGCTGGCATAGCACTATATAGTGCTATATATGCTCTATGATACTATTGGAACAATGTCTGGGCCACCCTTGACACAATGGGGTCAACAGACCACTCAGAAAAAGGCTCAGAATCACCAGATCTGGACCAGGAGCTTCACCAGAGCTTACACAATGGGTTATGAAGACCAAAGTACAAGTTGATTAGACTGGGGACTTAAGGTCCATAGTCAGCTACTTAAATACTATTGTACATGCCTACTACATGAGGTATGATGTCAGAGTCTAAAATGTACATGAGGTGTGACATCATAGTCCAGAGCTATGATGTCATGGTCTAGCCCCATGATGTCATCATGATGTAAGACCATGTGATGAGATAAGATACTACACTATGATAAGATAAGATCACTATTCCTATTCTAAGATAGCCGAGGCACAAGGCTCTCGTAGAATGTAGTCCATGTGTGATCAAGTGAGGTGGCGCTTATTTTCTCTTCTGACCACCTTGCGTCGAGCTTGTCAACTGTCTCTACGCTTAGTTCACATATTATTTCGCTCTCTGAACTATCTATGGCTCTCCTCGAGAACCCAAACAATGCTATTAGACCCAATTTCACTACCGAGGAGCATGCCGTAGACTGCCAACAGCTTGTTGACAGCGGCATCCCACCCAAACAGACAGCAGCCATTCTAGCCAACCTCTGGTCACAGAACAATGAAAGAGACAAAGCTAGATGGGCACAGCGAATGCAAGAGCAAGCACTAGCTGAAGCTGAAGCGGCCCAACGCGAAGAAGAAGAAGCTCTACGCCAACGCAAGGCAGAAGAAGCTGATTGCCTCTTCTGTGAAGAGTGCAATAAGAACAAAACCAAATATGCACCTGTTTGCCACATTGATGTCCCCACAGAACCTCCTACCATTGCAAGTTGCCATCCACAAACTCAAAGCCAATCAACCCTGCGAACTCTGGTACTTCACCAATGATGGTCTAGCAGACACAGAAAAGTCTGGCACCTGTTCCCTCGATGACAGTTCTATCACCATAATGCAATCGGCTGATGGACAACCCACCTTTGTACCCTCCATCATCGCCAAGGACAAAGTAGTCGTAATCCAAGATGAAGACCTAACTTGGGAACAATTCGGAGAAGCTGCCCTCCGAATGCTGGATGCCATGCACAACTATGAATGGCAGGAATATTGCATCAAAATGCATCTTGAGTTCTGGGGAGCAATTGAAAACCATCCATGGCACCACTTGTGCTCTGAATACCAGAAGTGAGCACTACTGTTCTACCAGGCCCAGCAGCACCGCAGATGGCACACCCTAGCGGAAACCACCAAAGCCTTCAGTTTAGCCAAGATCAACCAGACACTCCTAGACAGCGCCAGGGATTATCTCATGCATCAAGACAAGACAACTGAAGTAGAGACCCTCCGTAAGATATGCATCTAGCCGTTTCCCCCCCCCCCCGGAACTGAGTACTGATCGTCCACCCTCTTCCCTTTTCCTATGTACTGTTTTTCCCTATCATCTGCATTTTCCCTCCCCCCCCCATCACGTTTGACACCCACCCAAATGTGGTATTGGCACCCGTCCAACCCCAACACCAATCTTGTCTGTATGGCCACCCATGCCATCATCAAAACCCCATACCTGTACCCTACCATACGTGTGCCGCCTGTGCCACACGCTCCTCACCTGCACCCCCTCCTCCTTGTCATCCCCCATGTACACCCGCTCTCTCGGTAGGTACAAGCACCCTTCCTCTCCCCCCTGCGTGAGGTCAGACCCCAATTCGTTCAAGAAACAACAAACGTTTCAGAACTACCACAACACCAATGATACCAGTGTCCTCCCAGCCTGCACTGTATGCCTTGGCCGTACACCACATGATGTCATCTACTGCAATGCCCCCTTCACATGGGACAAAGCCCACCCCGCCTTTGCCAAATATCACAATACCGCCCTACTGGTCAAATCCGACAGACGCCAGATCTGTTGCAAATGGCAGAAGGATGAAGGTTACTGAGACAAGCACGACTCCAAACACATCTGCTCCAGATGTGGATCTGCCACATATGGAGCCCAGCACTGCCCTCGCACTCAGAAGGTGCACCTCTAAGACCCCTTACAAAGTAGATACCTGGGTATGTGAGTTGACCCATGCCAACCTCATTAATCATTTTCGTAAAATACCAGAAGGCCTTTGCACAGGCTTTAGATTAGACTTCCCTCCCATCTTTTCTGTACAAACCCCACCTAATAATAATTCAGTTAACCTTTATTATGAAGAATTTACTAAGATCATACATAAGGAGATTGTGAAAAGCAGATACATAGGACCCTTCCCCCTAACTAACATCCTATCACTAATAGGCCCCCTCCAATCCTCCCTCCTCTCCATTATTCCTAAACCTGGTCGCTGTTACGCAAGAGGTCCGAGTTAAGGTGGGTCTATTCTGCAATGAGTTCTTGAGACTGCAAGTTGCTAGGCAACGAGTACTTGGGGTTTCAAGTTGCCGACCTCAGTTCTCCAGGGAGTCTTCCCAGGAGGTTCTCTAAGGTTCTGAGTTCAGAGGAGAGCCAAGTAAGAGGTAAGATTGTGTAGCTCAAGTTAGGGTTTCCTAGACTTGAGCTGCAAGACTAAATATGTTGTACAAGTAACATGTGGTCTACACATGTACTAGGGTTAAGGGGAAAGTGTCCATGCTTTTAACGCATGTAGATGGTGATAAGAGAACACAAGGAGGCAGCGTGGGTGATAAGGAAACATGAGGAGGAAGCATGGGTGAATAAAAAAGGAAAGAAAGATAGTTCATGATGGACACAAGGTAAAGGTGAGGTGAAAATGAGTTAGGGGACTGCAACGAGGTCGTTTACTGTAACATTACCCCCCTCCCTACCCTTGAAGACCCAGTCTTCAATTTTCTTTGTTAGTCGTCTCCACGATGGGTTGAGGAGGCAAAAGGAAGGTGCAGGGGACTTGACCATGTGGATTATAGTTGTAGTGCAAGTCATCGAACACTTGTTGTGCAGTGACAGCGTCTGGAAAGGTAGAACCAGGGGTCCCTGGGCCTGCCAGTGTAACAGAGTGGATGGGGTGATGATCAGATGTGTCTTCCTCAAAGGTGTCCTCCTGAATAGGAGAAGGGTAGTGCAGCCCAGGAGTGGGAGGTCTCTGGGAGACCGGGGAAGCCCTGAGGGGGCTCTGGGCAGGGGAACGATGAAGGGTGGGGCGAGGGAAAGGGCACTGTCTGGATGGTTGGCTATGACCAATGTTGCTAACGGCTGGGCCACATGGAGTATCCTCTAAGACATCCAGAACATAGGACTGGATGTTCTGGCGAATATCATCCAAAGCTTGCACCAGGAATGGATGAGTGCCTTCAGCGACCAAGTCAGCAGCAAGGGGACAGAGTCATTCAGCACAATGAATGATTGTGGCAGTGTTTCGTGCTGGGGCGAAGGTGGCACCCTGCAGGCGGGTTTCTATGTCACAGAGGAAGGTGGGGGTGGTAAGGATGGCTCTCCAGCGAAAGCAACGGTTTGCATCATGGGAGAGAATAGGATCATCAGAGACTGAGCAACAATATTGGCAGGGGATGTGAGGTATTGTGATTTTGTTTTTTGTGGGAGAGAGAAGAAGAAAGGACAGATAAAGGGAAGGGGAAAGCGAGGATGGCCCTAGGGTCTTAAGTAGGTGGGGGAGTTCCTGGGGTGTGGTTGTAGAGCACATGGGCCTCCTCTATCTCAGCTATCAGGGCAGAAAGGGATGGGTGTTTGGAGGGGGCCTCAGAGTGGGAGTCTGGTTCATTGGGGGCCGCAGTAAAGTCATCCCAAGGGGGGTGATCAGGCCAGTGGACCTCCAAAGCAGGGGACTCTTCAATGGGAAAAGGTTCAGCAGGGGAAGGGAAAGAAGCAGGGAATGATAAGGCGTCAGGGTAGGTGATGGCGGAGTAAGGTTCTGCCCAAGCGATGGAGAGCCGATTGGGTGAGAACTGGATGTTGAGGAGGAAGGCTGAGGAGAAGATCATGTGAATGAGATAGAGCATGGTTGCTGTGAGGCAGGCAGAGAAGAACATGAGGACAAGGGCAGTGATGGTATCCATTGTGCATTCCTTAGAGTTTGGTTGTTGTTGTCCTTCACAGCCATTTCCTCTTCTTATAGGCGATAAGAATGTCTTTGGCACCCTTGAGGGCAGGCTCCGCTTCCCAGGAATTCTCAGAAGAAGGGTAGTCCTTTCATTTGATGAGGTAATGTCTTCTGCATGCCGTCCCTTTGTGTGACAAGATTGCTTCAACTTCATATTCTTCTTCTCCATCTACGAGATCTGGTGGGGGTTCTAGGAAGTTCTTCCCATGTTTTGTGTTTTCCCGATAGGGGATGAGAAGGGAAGTGTGGAACACGTCGTGAATTTTCCAAGATGTTGTGAGTGTTAGCCGATAGGTAATTGAGCCCAGGACTTCGGAGATGGTGAAGGGTCCTTCCAGTTTAGGAGCAAGCTTCCTGTTCTCATAGTTAAGTTTCAGGTTCTTAGCTTCTAGCCAAACCTTATTGCCTTTCTTGAAGGGTGTGAAGGAGTGGGTGATTCGTTGTTTCATGACTTGTCTGGCAAGCTCATGGGAGGCTAAGGCTTCGTCCCATGCACGTTGTAAGTCAGCAAAACATTGTTCCATGGCAGGGAGATGAGAGCATTTGGCTACCATGGGTAAGGCTTGTGGTTTGTAGCCCATCATGAGGTAAAAGGGGGAGGAGTTACATGCTGAGTGGATGCAATGATTGTGGGTAAACTCCACTAAGGAGAGGTGGTTGACCCAGTCATGTTGATTGCTTCCACAGAAGATCCGGAGGTAGACCTCGATCTTCTGGTTAACCCATTCAGTTTCTCCATCAGTCTGGGGATGATAGGCAGTTGATAGGGAGATGTTGACATTGAGTAATCAACCTAGTTCCTTGGCAAAGGCTGAGGCGAATTGCGGACCACAATCTGAGATGATTTTGTCAGAGGCCAAATCTGCAAAAGACATTTTTTATGAACAGCAAGGCGATGCCAGCAGAGTCGATGGTTTTGTTGCAAGGAGAGAGAATCACCCCCTTAGTAAGCCCATGGTCGACCATGACCATGAGAGAATCAAAACCGTCACACTCCAGCAGGTTGGTAATGAGATCCACAGAGACGTGTGTGAAGGGTTGAAGGGAAGTTGGAGCAGCGATCAGGAATAACGGTTAGTGTTTAAAGTCCAGTTGGCAACTGCACAAAATACTGGTAACTGGACTGGACCACAACTGTTTTGAACTGGACTGCAGGTGCCAGTCCTGCTACTTTTTCTTCTAATCCAGTTGCAGTTGCTTCAACTTTGACAATGTCAAAAGACTGGCCTTGGACCAGTTGCAACCAGTTATGTAGACAACCAGTTGCATGATACTTTGGGTATAAATATTGGACCCAAATATAACTTTTGTGGTGTATTTTGCATATTTTTGACCAATTTTACTTTGTGCAAGTGACATTATTGTGAATATATCTACTATCTATGGTGTTATATTCATATATTATACACTATTCTAGCTTAAACATGTTGATTAAACTGTATTAATATATCAATGAAGTGATTTTGGTGGAAATTAGTGCTATGCAACTGGTTGCAACTGACATCACAACTGATGGCAACTGGTTGTCATCAGTTTCAGTTGCAGTTGCCTAAAAATTAGTGATGAAAAAGACTGGTAGAAGTCCAGTTGCCTCCAAAATTGTCAAAAAACCGGACT
Organism: Hydnomerulius pinastri MD-312; assembly: GCA_000827185.1. Taxonomy (NCBI): domain Eukaryota; kingdom Fungi; phylum Basidiomycota; class Agaricomycetes; order Boletales; genus Leucogyrophana; species Leucogyrophana pinastri. Next base: position 85,351 of record KN839874.1, on the reverse strand, counting down.
ACACTGGACTTTAAAACACTAATAACGGTGGGTGTGTCTTGACCTTGTTCTGCTGGCAGATTGCACAGCCATCCACATATTTACAGATGAAGGTCCCCATACCAGGCCACCAATAATCCCACTGAACAAGTTTCTGAGTCTTGAATCGTCCAGGGTGACCAGCAGTAGGGGTATCATGGTGACGCCACACAATATTACGGCGGAGGTCAGGGTTTTCGAGGACATAGGTCCTGCCTTTGTAGGACAGAACCCCTTCCTCAAATTCCCAGTCGCGTAGAGATGATTTCATTGGTGGAAGTTAAGAGCCTGTTAGGGCATCTAAGGCTCGTTTGACCACGGGATCAGATGAGGAGGAGACACATAGTTGATCAGTGAGTGAGGTGTCCAGTAGTCACACGAACAGATGATCAGGTAATAGGGTAATGTCCTTATTGTCCCCATGGTCCACCCTCTGTGATAGGGCATCAGCCACAGTCAGGAGGCGGCCAGGAATGTGTTCCAGTTGAATATCAAACTGAGACAGGAAGAGCAGCCAGCGAGCTTGGCATTGATTGAGCTTCTGTGCAGAGCAGAAGTAGGTGAGGTTCTTGTGATCGGTCAGGATGTTAACTGGAAAGGGGGATCCCTCAAGGTAGTGTCGCCAGCTCTCAAGGGCATGTATTACTGCTAGCAGTTCTCTGTCATAGATCTGATAGTAGAGAGAAGGATTGGGAGATGAATACGCAGGGATGAAGGTCGCCATTGGAGTCTTGTTGCATTAGCACGCCCCCTGTCGCATTCTGGGAGGCATCCACTACTAGGCAAAAGGGTTTGGTCTTGTCAGGAATAGGGAGTACTGGAGCAGTTAAGAACGTCCTTTTCAGTGTTTGGAATGCCTGTTCTTGTTCGGCGTTCCAGGTGAATGGGACGGTCTTCTTGGTCAAGTCAATGAGGGGCCTGGCGAGGTTGGAGTATCCCAGAATGAATCGCCGGTAGAAGTTTGCAAAACCCAAGAATGCCCAGACTTGTTTCACTGAAGTGGGTTGCTCCCATTCAGCAATTGCATCCAGCTTCTTGGGGTCCATGGTGATGAGGTTCGGCTTAATGATCATTCCAAGGAATTCGACTTCCTGTACTTCAAAGAGACATTTTTCCGGTTTGATGAAGAGGTGGTAGGCTTTTAGATGCTCTAGTACTCGGAGAGTGCGGGCACAATGTTCATCTAAGTTGTCTGAGAAGATGAGGATGTTGTCCATATATAACAATCCATCCTTCATCGATCAGATCCTTGAAGATGTCGTTCATCATGGCCTGGAAAGTGGCAGGGGAGTTGCAGAGTCCAAAGAACATTACTGTAGGCTGGAACAATCCCCAACTGGTCTTGAAAGCTGCCTTCCAGTGGTCGTCTGGGTGGATCTGGACGTTGTTGTATCCCCAGTGGATGTCCATCTTTGTGAAGACCGAGGCTCCTAGGAGGCTATCAAAGAGGTCATTGATTAGGGGGAGGGGGTAAGTGTCCTTGATGGTCCATTCATTGAGGTAGCAATAATCCTGGCAGGGGCAAAGGGATCCATCTTTATTTGAGACAAAAAAGAAAGGGGATGCTTGAGGGGATTTGAATGGTTCAATTGTTCCACAAGCCAGATGTTCATCAATGAAGTCATTCATAGCCTTCTTTTCAGGAACAGATAAGGGGTAGATTTTGCAGTTTTGAGGGGGTGAAGTCAGGTTTAAGGTGGATTTGATGATTGTAGGGATGAGAGGGGGGAAGTACGTCTGAGGCTTCCTTCTCGAAGAGTTTGAGGAAGTGCTGATAGGGTGGGGGTACAAGATCCTTGGTAGCTTTGGTAGGGGGTAGTGGGTCATTGGTTGCAAGAAGGGTTCGATTGATGCATAGGTTCAAGAGATGGAGTTCCTGGGGTTGGCTGCGGCCATCCTGCAGCTCCAGCGTCCTTGTCTTCCAATTAATGATGGGGTTTTCCGATGTCAGCCAAGGTAGGCCTAGAATTATATCTTCCTTTCCGAGATCCGTGATTAGGACGCAGATCTTGGTGACCTTTCCTCCAATTTGCACGAAGAGAGTGGAATAGTGGGTGATCAGGCCTGCCTTGTTGGGCGAGCCATCGACATTCTTGACTGTAATGGAGGAGCATAGAGGATGTTGGAGTATACCAATCCTTTGGATGAACTTTCAGTCTAGGAATTCCCCCCCAGCTCCGCAGTCTACGAGAGCCAGGGTGTTGATGATTTTCTCAGGGTGGGTAGGTTCAATAAATATGGGGATTTTCATTGACAGCCTATTTGGAACTGCAGTGATTATCTGAGAAATGTTCAGGGAAGGTACTGACGCCGGGGCAGTCCTTTCACTCAAAAATCTGCTTCTTTGCCCTCCTTGTCTGATTCGCCAACTTCTGCAGTTCTGCCAACCTGACCCTAAGGCTGGTCACCTTCTTTGCTTCCAATTGGGCAATGCGAGCACAAAGGTCATCTTTTGTCTTTGTGGAGGTTGAACAAATCCTTCAGTCAATGGGTTTCTTGTCATGTTTTGGGCAGTCTTTGGCAAGACCTTTGAGTCCGCACTTGAAGCATCATCCCTCTTTGAACAAAGTGTCCCAGTCAGGGAGTGTTCTGTCGATGTCTAGAGCATTGAGGTCCCTCCTGAATGAGGAGGGGGGGTTTCTTCTAGCTGGCCGATTGAAATCTCTGATCTGCTCCTCAAAGCATCTATCCATTCTCCAGTTGGTGTAACAAGCCAGAAGCTTGATGAAGCGGACTAGCCACTTGGTGGGTCGACTCAGGGAGTGCTAGGGAGCTAGGACTGGAGTCCACTGTGAGTAACTGGATAGATTGGAGTAGATAAGACTGTCTACAGTACCTGGAGTCCACTGTGAGTAACTAGAGAATAGCTACAGTGGACTCAGAGGGCTAAGTGCGCTCTACAGTAAACAAATGTAAACAAGTCAGCCACAGAGCGGACACTACACTACAAGTCATTGCTCTGCTTGTGCAGAGCGATGGGAACAAGCTAGAATGATGAAGCAAAGTGGTAGTAGGGGTAGTTTTACCCCAGGAATCGAATGGGAATGGTTAGAAGTTCATAGGAGCGCTGTATGGCGCAATATAAGAGAAATGAATAGTAGAAGGGGCGAAATCACCCAAAGTAACAGAAGGTTGCATCAATACCTGTGCAGCTTTCAAATCCACCCCCTCATCAGGAGGGTATGGTCACATTTCAGATGCTGGAGCAGAAATTATCTGGTTCAAAGGCATGGGACCCTTGGACAAATGGGTAGATGATCACATCTTCATCCGCATCCTGCTCACCCATTTAGTCCAATACAATGCCCTGCATGAAGAATGGAACCGAAAGATCAGCAAAATCGGCATGCACCAGACCGGAAACTGTATTTGGTTCGGGGGCCACAAGTTACACAATCGGATGCTGGAGGAATTCAGTGAGGACTGTTCTCACCCCATCAAAGACCTCTCACAATCATCACCCCGATCAGACCACAATAGGCTTTTCATGTACAACATAGATGATATTGATCGGATCTCGGAAGACCTCGGCATCCCCTGGGAGAAATCAAAGGACCAACCTTTTCAACTGACCACCCTCTACATCGGTTTCGCATGGGACCTGCAAGCACGAACCGTTGTGCTCAGTCCAGAGAAAGTCACAAAATACCTCAATGCAATCCAGACATGGCACCGCTGAACTGCTCACACGCTCCAGGACGTCAGGGAGCTATATGGTAAGCTGCTTCTGTTATTGGAGGTGATTTCGCATCTCTAGGTGTTAATTATCATTCCCATCAACTCCCCTGACAACCATATATCACATCACCCCTTACTCCGCATTTCCTCCCATCTGTTCCCACAGATGTCACTCAGATATTGTGTACTTGATGTGCACCGCACTTTCTCTTCCCACTGTCATATATCTTTGACAGATGGTACCTTATCTCTAGAATACTTAAGTAGAGGGTCCAGAGGTCGCTTTCCCCCAGTTATTGACTCTGGACCCAAGGTATGCTAGTCCACTGTATTATCTACTAATACAAGTTATTGACTCTGGACCCAAGTCCCTAACTATTAGGTCGCTACTAAGGTCTCCCTAGCGCTCCCATCTTAACAGCTTCACGCTACTTCGGCCATACTCAGGGGCAGGGCATACCTTATGGGGTTAGAGTACATGTTAGGTGTGTGCTCGCAGCATCAATTCATGCCACACCACCCTGAAAAGAGCATAGCCAAAGACCTCGAATGGTGGGTTGACAGACTCGTGGGTGGCAATGTCTCTCGTCCCATAAGCCCTCCTCCTTCCTTCATTGACACCCAAGCCTACTCTGATGCCAGCTCTGGCTTTGGCATTGGCATTGTCGTCAAGGGTTGCTGGAGAGGGTGGAGACTCATCCCTGGATGGCAAACCATACGAGGCACCACCTGCAACATTGGCTGGGCCGAAGCCATTGGCTTCAAACTCCTTATCTGCACTCTCCACATGCTCATTCCAACCAACTCACACCTCGTCATCTACAGGGACAACATGGGTGTCATTGAAGGCTGGTGGTCTGGGAGCCATCACAACACAAACATCAATGCTATCTTCAAACACATGGACACCTTCGTTCTTGAGTCTCCTAACATCGCTGGAATCCACACCAAATACGTCCCAAGTGAACACAACCCAGCAGATGAGCCTTCACAGGGCAAGTACCCTCCCCAATCCTACCTCCTTCTGCACATTCCAATTCCAGAGCACCTCCTCCCTTTCATTGTTGATGCCACAGACAACCTCATGCCCACAGAACTCTGCCTACATCGAGAGGGGGCCTACACAGCGGCCAAGATCATTGACCGAACTTGCCTTAGACAGGAGGCTAGCAAACGCACCAGAGCCCTCACCATTGATGAGGACGACCTCATCCGCAAGGCCACCTGTTGAACGCGCAACCCCTGCCACCTCGCAATTCAATGCCCTGCTCCCAACCGCTTCGCACATCCAGTCCACCTCATCCACCCCCTGCCCTTACCGAGCAGGTCTCACCCCAATCCCATCCCAACTTTGTCCCCACTGCCTCGCCAGAGACCGCCTCCAACTCTGGATTCTGTCCAACAACTCAGCACAAATCACCATTTCATCTGCCGACATCAGCATCCCAGCCATTACAGAAGATCAGCTGAACTGGATTCTTGACGTCATTGAGGTGTTGTGGACTGAAAAGATGAAAGAATCCTATGGCTCTGGCCTCCTGGTCTTCCACATATACTGTGACATACACACTGTCTCTGAGTAGCAGTGCTGCCCTGCATCTGGTACCCTCCTTCTCACCTTCCTCTCCAGCTGCGCTGGGATGTACTCTGGATCAGCACTCTCAAACTATGTGGCCGCCCTCTGTGCATGGCACTTACTGCACGGACTCCCATGGAAAATCAACTCAACAGAGTTGAAAGCCATCCTCAAAGGGGCCTCTGAGCTAGCCCCCACTTCATCAAAATGCCCCAAGCACGATCCATTCGAAATACACACCCTCTACAGTTCCTCATCTACATGGACCTCAACAATCCACGTGATGCGGCAATCTTTGCCTGCATTGTAGTAACCTTCTACTGTGTTGCAAGACTGGGTGAGTTCACTGTTTCAGCCATCACAAAATTCAACCCTGCTGAACACATCACGAATGCCAATGTTACTCATCTACAGGATCACAACGGCCTCCCCGTATTAAAGTTCCACCTTCCGAGGACCAAATGTGCCCCTGACAGAGAAGACACACAATGCGCACCACTCGACTGCCTCACAGACCCAGTAGCAGCTCTAGACAACCACCTAACCATCAACGGGACAGCAAACCCTGGAGACTATCTGTTTGCCTGAAGACACCCAAAATCAGGTTACTAAGCCCTATCTAAATCAGAAGTCTCCAAGTGCATATCAGCCATCACTGAAGTGCATGGCATGTCCAACCTGAAGGGTCACAGCCTCTGAATCAGAGGCATGTTGCACTACTTCCTGAAAGGCACTCCGTTCGATGTTGTAAAATCCATCGGCAGATGGGCAGGGGACTCGTTCACTATCTACCTTCGCCAGCACGCTGTAATTCTCGCCCTATACTTACACAACTGCTCCGAAATCATGGACTGGGTTACCCGCTACACAATGCCTCCCATGTGTTGGCCCAACAGGTAAGCCCGACTCCTTCCACTGGGGTATCAAGCTATGCTTCATGCGTCGACAGCCTCCTTATTCATGGGAAAGCAGTTCACTTGATCCACCAGGTTCAGGCTACGCTTTGGGCCAGAAAACCCTTCAGATTTTCACCCAAACACACAGCACCTTAGTCCTACGGTTTTCTCTTTGTATTCTGAACCATCTCTTTAGATACTATTCCCTTTCCTTCTCTTTTCTCCAGTCACTGAAGCAAGTCATACACACAGAAGATAAGATATGGTCTGATGATAAGATGAGGTAAGGGTCTACAGTAAGTAAACTAAATGATCAGTAGTAAAGTATTACCCTCAAGAGGTATGATTGTTACATGAACTTTACTATGCTTTTTGTACACTTTTTGTACACTTTTTTGCACACCTTTACTACCACTTTTACTACACTTTTTTGCTATACTTTACTACACTTTTTGATGAACTTTACTATACTTTTTACTATACTTTTGCTATGCTTTTTTGTACATCTTTACTACCACTTTTACTACACTTTTTACTACACTTTGCAACAACAACCTTATTTCCTAGAGGGGTAGTAAAAGTGTAAAAAAAACATAGCCAAAGTGTAGTAAAGTATAGCAAAAAAGTGTAGTGAAAGTGTAGTAAAATCTATAGTAAAAGTGGTAGTAAAGGTGTACAAAAAAGCGTAGCAAAAGTGTAGTAAAATCTGTAGTAAAAGTGGTAGTGAAGGTGTACAAAAAGCATAGCAAAAATGTAGCAAAAAGTGTAGTAAAAGTGTAGTAAAAAGTGTAGTAAAAAGTGTACAAAAAGTGTGCCAAAAAGCCTAGTAAAGTTCATCAAAAAATATAGTCAAGTATAGCAAAAAAAGTGTAGTAAAAGTGTAGTAAAAAGTGTAGTAAAAGTGCTAGTAAAAGTGTAGTAAAAAGTGTAGTAAAAGTGCTAGTAAAAGTGTGCAAAATGCGTAGCAAAAGGGTAGTAAAAAGGGTAGTAAAAGTGCCAGTAAAAGTGTACAAAAAAGCTTAGCAAAAGCTTGTGTTTAGAGATTGAATGTGAGTGAAATTTCTCTAAGTCCTATTGGATACCCTAAATATACCAGTTATTATAGTGATTAGCCATGATACTATAGTGTAGTGGATTAAGTGTTAGAGATAGTATATCTCATATAGCACTATACTGGCTATATGAGTAGAATCAGTTTTTCCTAATGCCTTCCTGGGACATGCATAGTGCATTCTGAAATGCCTCTCACTCACACTATCCTCATCCTTCATCCACTTCATTGTCATCTGTGTCATTATCTATGCCCTCCATGAACTCTGTGAGCAACCAGCATAAATGTGGCACACCCTCTTGATCTTCTCAGACATTCAATGAAGGGTAAGAATTCCCTGGTGGAAATGAGAGCCAATCTGAAGGAGAAACTCAGTGTATTTAGCGAGGGCACCAAGGATGCCAGACTCTCCTCTGCCATGCTCAAAACTGAGCACTACAGTATAAAGATGAATCTCTTATTGAGGGACAAGGAAATACAGTTTCTCCAGCAGCAGCAGAATAAAGAGTTCAAAGATGCTGAGGCAATTCATAGACAACAAGAAGAAGTGAAGAAATCTGACCTTGCACTTTGCCACATGGATGCCAAGGTTTTCAAAAAGAAAGTGGAGATATTATGGCTGAAAATTTGCCTTACAGAGCCTAGTGCTACTGCTGGTCCCTTTGGGTCTTCAAACTAGCCCAACATTTCTGCAGCTGCCTTGGGTACTCACCATGTCTCACATACCTTCAGTCTGCACATCATGAACACTCACTCTTCTGAGTCTCTGTGCTCTACTTGCTTTCCACCTGTTTTCCCTCTGCTTTCCACGTTGTTACACAAGAGGTCTGAGTTTAGGGGGGTCTGTTCTGCAACAAGCTCTTGAAGCTTCTAGTTGCCTGTCTTAGTTCTCTTGGAAGTCTTCCCAGGACTCTAAGGTTCTGGGAGTTTAGAGGAGAGCCAAGTAAGAGGTAAGATTGTGTAGCTCAACTTGAAGTTAGGGTTTCCTAGACTTGAGCTGTGAGACTAAATACATTGTACAAGTAACATGAGGTCTACACATGTACTAGGGTTAAGGGTAAAGTGTCCATGCTTCTAATGCATGTAGATGGTGATAAGGGAACATGAGGAGGAAGCATGGGTGAATGTAGACAAAAAAGAAAAGAAGGATAGTTCATGAAGGACATGAGGTAAAGGTGAGGTGAAAGTAAGCAAAAGGATCACAACAAGGACATTTACTGTAACACACATTACATCTACTTCATATTGTTTGGTTTGTGCACTTATCTAGGTTTGTGTTTCATCATATTTCCTCCTTTGTATCTCACCTGCTTGTACTGGACAAGGGTGCAACTGGGGTGTGGGTGGGGTGTGCAGGGTGCAGGTGAGGTGTGAGGGTGCAGGTGAGGCATTGCGCATGTGGGTGAGGTGGTGAGGGTGTGAATGGGGTGTGGAGGATGTAGGTGAAGTGGTGAGCATGCAAGTGGGGTGGTAAGGGTGCAAGTGGGGTGGTGAGAGTGCAGTTGTGGTGGGGGAGGTGGGGTGAAGGTGTGAGTGGGGTGGTGAAGCACAAGTGGAGGTGGGGTGAAGGTGGAGTGGGGTGGTGGGGGCACAGATGGGGCAGTGAGGGCACAGGTGAGGTGGCAAGGTTACAAGTAGGGTGGTGAGGGTGCAGGTGACACATTGACAGTGTAGGGTGGGGTGTGCAGGGTGCAGGCAGGGTGGTGAGGGTGCAGACAAGGTGGCAAGGGGACAACTGGGGTGTGGGTGGGGTATGCAGGGTGCAGGTTGCAGGTGAGGTGTGGGTGTGGGTGAGGCGTTGTGCATGTGGGTGAGCCAGTAAGGGTGTGGTTGGGGTGTGGAGGATGTGGGTGAGGTGGTGGGGGCACAAGTGGGCTGTGGAGGGTGCAGTGAGGGTGTTTGGGGCAGGGATGGGGCACTGAGGGTGTGGGTGAGGTGGTGTGGATATGGGTGAGGTGGTTGGGAGGTGGTGAGGGTGTGGAAGGGGTGTGGAGGGTGCAAGTGGGGTGTGGAGGATGTGGTTTGAAGTTTGAAAGTTGAAACAAACATTGCATTGTGTGATCATGTGATGCATTCAAACATAGTTCTCTAAGTTCTGTTATACAAGAGGTCTGGGTTCTGAAGGGTCTGTTCTGCAACAAGTTCTTGTTACTGCAAGTTGCTGGGCAACAAGCTCTTGAGGCTACTAGTTGCCTGTCTTAGTTCTCTAGGGAGTCTTCCCTAGAGGTTCTCTAAGGTTCTGAGGGTTTCTGGAGAAAGCCAAGTAGAAGGTATGATTGCATAGCTCAAGTTAGGGTTCCCTAGACTTGAGTTGTGAGACTAAATATGTTGCACAAGTAACATGAGGTCTACACATATACTAGGGTTCAGGGGAAAGTGTCCATGCCTCTAGCGCATATAGATGGTGATAAGGGGACATGAGGAGAAAGCATGTATGAACATGTGGAGGGGGCATGGCTAGTACAAGATGGGGTAGTGGTTGAAGGTAAATAAAAGAGGAAAAAAGAGAGTTTGTAATGGACACGAGGCAAAGGTGGGGTGAAAGTAAGTAAGGGGCTGCAGCGAGGATGTTTACTGTAACATTACCCCCTCACTACCCTTGAAGACCAGTCTTCAATTTTCTTCACTAGTTGTTTTCACAATGGGTTGAGGAGGTACAAGGAAGGTGTGGAGAACTTGGCCATGTAGGTTATAGTTGTAGCACAAGTCCTCAAATACCTGTTGTGCAGTGTCAGTGTCAGGGAAGATAGGGCTAGGGATCCCCAGGCCTGGCAGTACAGCTAGTGTTTAAAAGTTCAGTTCAGTCTGGTTTTTTGCCATTTTTTCATGCAACTGGACTGCAACCAGTTTTTTAATTAATTAATTATTAATTGACTGGACTGAAACCACAAAAAAACTGGTTAAAAACCAGTTCAAAACACTTCAGTCACCCCATAATTGGAACCTCTTAGGCCCTACATAATTGGTGGTAGCATAGGGCCTTAGAGGTATGAATTCTATGGTTGCCCAGGCATTTTCATGGGCTTGTTCTTCCTCCCTATAATTTTCCTGGGCTTTTCCCAGCACCTGGATCTGGGGAAGCCCATGTAGGGCTGGGCTTGCCCATAGAGCATGGCCTTTCTGGGACTGAAATGATGATGTTGGGCAAGCCCATGCATATGTCTGGGTAAGCCCAATGGACTGTGGGCTAAACCCATGGGTGAGGGGTGGCAGGGGTCCAGCTCTTCCCTAAACTACAGTCATGCTTTGGATTGCAAAGGCTGTTAATAGCACATATAATGTACTTACATAGATATATGATAGTATTCTTCCAGTATCCAAGTCTCACATTAGCATTAGCTATGCCTTTGATGTAGAACATGAGTGCAGACTTGACTGAACTATTACTTACTAAAATATCTGTTAGCAACCAATCCACTAGGATGTGATATATTCCTGAACTATCTGATATACATGGTGGAAGGGGAAAGCTACTTTTAGGCCATCACTATTATCAGTTGACATATGCTTTTACTGTTGGGTTATTGATCCTGCACTTGCCTGGCAATGTAGTATTATGATGATTTTGGGCAAGCCCAGCAATCCAATATCATCATCCTGGGCATGCCCAGCAGTATAATATCATCATTCTGGGCAAGCCCAGAGACCCAATATTATAATCGCAAGCCCAGAGACCCAATATTATAATCCTGGGCTTGCCCACAGACACAATATCATGGTCCTGGGTAACCCCAGATATCCAATATTATAGTGCTGGGCTTGTCCAGGTCCATCATGGGCTTGCCCAGAGGACCCCACTTAGAATGTTGGGCAAGCCCAAAGACCCAATATCATAATCCTGGGCAAGCCCAGAGACTCCCATGACATCATGTAATGATGTAATCTGGTGCCCAGATTAAAGTCTATAATTAGCCCAGGCACACATCATATCTTATTTTAACCATAACACAGCCGCAATTTTGGCTGTAAAGATTTTTAGCTATATATTAAGGTTTCAGGCACATGTCAATTTGTTTTAGTCCGCATTTTTTGAATTTAGGCTATTCCTTCTGTCCCTTATGCTCTAGACCCTTCTAGGGTCCAAAGGTATACCAAAGCATTAGACAGTCTTGGAAGGGTGTATGAGCATTCCAGTTGGTGCATATATGTTCTCAGACATGTCCTAGATGATCAGAAACAAAGCTATATCAGAGTATAAGCAGAACTGACTTGCTTTGCTGGTTTTCTCTCTATGGAATCAGCTATTACAGCCTCAATTGAAGCAAATCAATTTTTCAAAGCAGTAAGCTATGTTCTATTATGAGCCATGACACTAATCTCCTCAACAGAATCATAGGAGTTTGTGTTGTGGAAGAGAACTACAGCAGGAAAGCAGAAAACAGCAAAGAAACAGTGATATAACATAATAGCCAAAATAGGGAATCAAGAAGGCCTTGGGGAACACTTTGATGGACCCTAGAAGGGTCTAGAGCATAAGGGACAGAAGGAATAGCCTAAATTCAAAAAATGCGGACTAAAACAAATTGACATGTGCCTGAAACCTTAATATATAGCTAAAAATCTTTACAGCCAAAATTGCGGCTGTGTTATGGTTAAAATAAGATATGATGTGTGCCTGGGCTAATTATAGACTTTAATCTGGGCACCAGATTACATCATTACATGATGTCATGGGAGTCTCTGGGCTAGCCCAGCATTGTGATATTGGTTCTCTGGGCAAGCCCAGGATGGTAATATTACACTGCTGGGCTTGCCCAGCATGATGGTGCTGGGTTGCTGGGCTTACCCAGCATTGTGATATTGGTTCTCTGGGCAAGCCCAGGATGGTAATATTACACTGCTGGGCTTGCCCAGCATGATGGTGCTGGGTTGCTGGGCTTACCCAGCATTGTGATATTGGTTCTCTGGGCAAGCCCAGCACTATGATATTGGATGTCTGGGCAAGCCCAGGATGGTGATATTATACTGCTGGGCTTGGCCAGGGTGATGGTGTTGTGTTGCTGGGCTTACCCAGAATAATAATATTGGATTGCTGGGCTTGCCCAGAATGATGATATTGGATCTCTGGGCTTGCCCAAGGTGATGATATTGGATTGCTGGGCTTACCCAAAATTCTAATATAATCTTGCTGGGCAAGCCCAGGATCAACAATCCCACAATAAAAGTATATGTCAACTGATTATAGTGACAGCCTAAAATTTGCTTTTTCCATTCACTATGTGCATTAGATAGTTTAGAAACATATCTCATCCCAGTAGATTGATTGCTGGCAGGTATTTCTGTTAGCAATAGTCCAACCAAGTCTCTACTAATGTCCTATATCAGACATACAGCTAATGCTAATGTGAGATGCTCCATGTAACAAGGAAGGATATTATCATATATTTATATTATATACAGGTAAGCATGTGCTATTAACAGCCATTGCAATCCAAAGCATGACTGTAGTTTAGGGAAGAGCTGGACCCCTGCCACCCCTCACCCATGGGTTTAGCCCACAGTCCATTGGGCTTACCCAGACATATGCATGGGCTTGCCCAACATCATCATTTCAGTCCCAGGAAGGCCATGCTCTATGGGCAAGCCCAGCCCTACACACCTGAGTGGCACCATCAAATTTACTAATTAGTAAAAGTACCGGTACCTTGGTGCTGTTACTAACTAGCATGATTTCTTAATATTTCCCTATACCAGTGATTATACCAGCATTTCAGCAATACCTTGGGTGATTTTGAGGCCAATGGGTACCCACTAAATGTAGATTAGATATGATAGCCACCAAGTCATTATCTGGCACGTGTCGGAGGCAATATAGATCACCGGAGAGTTCCATGCACGTGTTCGGGACTGCTCCCGCTGTCATTCGTGTGCCCGCTGTCATTATACCCGTCGACATCATCTCTCACGGCTGCCATTGGCCTCTGCTCGTCATTTGGCACGATGAGCTCAATAGTTAGGTCATATCTCCCTCATTTTTCGCCGGAATTGAGCCGGGTTTTTCTTATATATGTCTTTACACTGTATTCCATTGCATCACGAGTAAATATATGACTTTCTCTGGGATATCTTGCCTAGCATTGAAATTTTGTACTTCGGGATCAATGGCACCATTCGGATAACTCCGCTCACATGTAACGCACGTGCATAGACGCGTTGACGCATTGAACATGTGTTTACTGCTACTCATACTCGTCCACAGCCACTGCTGTGCTCGCTGTTGCACGCATCACGCTCTATGTAGCTCTGCCCTATAAGTTTGGCTAGCTTAGAACTGTATAATACTATTAAACTTGAAGTGTTTGCAGGCAAATAGCTCAGAGAATAATAATGGCATTGCAGGAGAACATAGTACTAAGAAGAGTACTATGTTAAACGAGACTTTCTGCCGCCTCAGTCAGCACTAGGACCCGCAGCATTTGTGGCAGCAGCAGAGGGTGCTTCGGGACCAGCAGCAGCAGTGGGCGTGGGGGCATTGTCTTCCCCCTCGCTGTCCACTGTGGCAGCGCTCTTGGATGTGATGGGGCCTTCGGCTGAGGACCTGCGGGGCTTATGAGGCTTATATACTTGCTCCCCTCGTGAGGCACGCACACAGTTGTCCTTCTTGCGGGCCCCAAGCTCGTCCTCGCTCAAGACAACCCACTTACAATGTCCAGCCACTAGCGCGTCGAGCAGTACCAGAAGGTCTTCGCGCCGCGTGATTTCTCCAGGGTTACGGACTTTACCAACAGGCCAGCCAGCAAGACCCACGCCGTATTTTTCAACGATCTTCCGTTCGTAGTTCCCGTAGTTCATTTGGACTTGCTTCACCACGGTATTGTTGGACTTCAAGACCACGTCTAGCCAAAATATAAGTTCGGAATGATAAGCTACAGTAGATACTTTACTCACCTAGACCGTCCTGAATGTTGCAGTGACATAGACTGACGAGTTTCGTCAAAGGAAGGCGCTGGTTGGTGGTGGCCGCTGACTCTGCAGGTTCGTGAGTGACACTAGGCTTTTACCAAGGCATCATTGACGAAAGGAGGTGCTTACCAAAGTCTCCAACAACCCAGGACTCCAGTTTGAGTGCCAAATGTTTAGGTTCGTACTTGAGGACATCTTTAATAAATGTAGCAGCCTTCGGAGAACAGAAGATCTTGGCCTCGTGAAAATGCTCAACGTCGCTGCGAACAGCTATGTAGAAACCCTCCACCGCTGTGCGAGAGTTCAGCGAAGCCCACTAACGCGAGAAATGATTAGCGACCAAAAACGGTACAATGGCGTGAAGTAATACTGACCTCCTTTTCCATCCCGCTGAATGCCGCATTAACCAATTTCTGCAATGACTTCGGACTTGTGCGGATGGTGGAGACTTTCCCTTGTCTCTGGCAGGCAAGTTCTTTTACAAGGCAGGCCTTTTCTTCCTCGGTCAAGTTGCAGTAACCGCGAGTTATCTCGCTGCAGAACTGTGCAATGAACTGTGGCAACTTGTATTTCTGACCTGCAGGACGCTCTAGGATCAACGAGACGGTGAGTAACTGTGTTAGAAAAATGATAGGTATGTACCTTTGTTAGATTCCTGAAGCTGCTTTCGAACGTACGCATTCCATGCATTTGGCGCACGTCGTTGGTGCGACAGCTTGCCACCAAAAAGCTGCGCTCTCGTCCATTTGATGCTCCTGTAAGTCAAGTTCATTGATTTTAAAACTTTACACAGTGTGTATATGCTTACCTTCTGTGCTTTTTAGCTATCTTGCGCACATCTTCCTGATGACCCTCTTGTGTAACTGAAATCGCATTAGAGAGCCGAACGTGTTTGTCGCGATGTGCGGCTTTCTGGGCAGTGGTAAGCTTTGGACGATGTTTTTTCACCTTCTCCGTCACCTGGATGGCCATACTGATTTTCGGGTGGGGAGGGGGGGCATGTTTTTTTCAAGCCTTTTATTGGGGGACCAGGGCCAAAGGCATTTGTTTGATATCGGAGTGAAATGTCCAATATTTTGCTTTAGTCCCAGGTACATATTTCAGCCAAAATACTGGCCGCTCCACAGCTACATTCTAGTAGTCTAATCTACCTCTTGGCTTGGGTCAGTAAACCGTAGTAGAGGGTATACATGGCCTCCAACGTTAACCCCATAATTTAATAACACATGAGTAGCTGGCTCTGAGAACGAAGGGGGAGGAGACTGTGGAACTGCTGAGAGGTAAGGAGGAGGGGACACAGGGAGGCTACCGGTTCTGATGACGTTGCCACTGTGACCGACCAAGCCAACATGAGATGCCGGATGGCGAGACAGTGAACGCGCTGTAATAAGGGCATCAGAGACAAGAAAAAAAGCGCGCTATTAGACTGGGCTCACCTGGGTCTGAGCTTACTCCACCTGCACTATTCACGCCGCCTACTTCTGCTGCGTGTACCAATCCACGCTGAGAAACAATTTGTTAATGGTTCATGGTGCTTCTACCGAGGGGTTGATTGAACATTACCTGCAACAAGGGCTCATTGAAGACTCCTGTGTGTTGAGTGTTGTTCTGTGTGGGATCTGCTTGGTCGAGCTCACTGTCGGAACTGGTTGCATCGGATGAGTTGACGGCGGGTAGTGACATTGGGTGCAGATGTGGAGCGGTGGGGGACGTTCACGAGTCTCCCGAATCCTTAGCGGTCGAGGACTCTGAGTCATCAGTTGCATAATGAACTCTGGACGGCGGTATCATGGGATTTCTGCTGGAAACTTCAAACAAATCAGAAAGAGCGAAATTAGAAGGGGTCGAGAATGCTTACCATAGGTGAAGCGACCCAATACCACTATGAGTGGGCTCGAGTTCACAACACTAAAGGTTCGACTTAGAGGGGAGAAATGCTAGGAATTGAGACGGTAAATCCCAAGAGAACTAGACTGGAGTTCTCTGGGTGTTTGCATTCAGGTATTTATACTACTGACTACTGATGCACAGACCAAGCTGTGACCGTACATGTGTATGTAGTGAGGCAGTAGGGAAATACGCTATAGGTTAGAGATATGACAAGGCTGTAGCTGAGGCTGCGCGAGTGTACATGAGGAGTACATGTGTATAGATAATAGATAAACGCGTGAGGGTTTAGGTCACGTGATGAGTCATGTGCTACTGGATCATGTGACTGGGTCACGTGATCAGAAAGAAATAAAAGTTAAAGCGCGAAGTCATGAGTTCAAGACTGAGTGAAGTAAAAGTTTAGATAAAATATGTACATTCATAACAATAGGTCCTGTTGCTGTGTGAAGTGGGGATAACCTCATGAGGTCAACTGCGCGTTGTGCCCGTGTCATGCACGTCGAGAGCAGCTCTTTGATTGCGATTGCGATCGTGTGGGCGAGTACTTGAAGGCAAGTTGTTGCTGGTCCGGTTTCTGGCTGCGGGAAACTCGCAATTGTGGGTGTGTGTCGGTTGGGGGTTCAGGGTGCGCATCTGCTGTGTTGCTGGCATGGTGGTATGGCTACGAGATCTGATATTAGCGGGGGTGGAACTGGCATGACGGATGCCTTGTTGAAACATGTTGTTGTCCGGGTCTTCTGCTCTTTTGCGTTAGTATTCGTTGTGTCAGTGCCCTTACTGTAGCATAATGAGGGCCATAGGTCCTATACTGGCATTCAGGCATTCGATTCATGCTCACCTGTATGTTACGGAATAACTATTTCGGGGTGACATCATTGCAAGTCAAACCGTCCAACTGCTACATTCGGGTTCACTGCTGCTACTTACAACTTACAGCGTCATGGCAGGGACAGTCTTGGGGACAGGGAATATGGTGCATTAAGGACATCATTCAAATGATCTACTCTAAACAGGACTCGAGCCTTTCTGCTTCATCACATAAAATGTCATCCTCGTCTGCAGGTATAGAAGTTGTGCTAGTAAGTTCCTCAACAACCACCGCGCCCTCACTCCCACTGTCCGAAGATGTACCTTGGCACATAAACCCCAATCGCTCGCCCTCAAAGCCAGGAAGATCATAAATAGCTTGCAGACGGGAGCGGTGAACGTCATTCACCCATCGATGTTCTTCGTACTGGCTTCGTATCTCAGTGGCCAGTGGTGGATCTAACACCGCATATTCGAGGGCTTTCGATAGTGGGAACTGATCCTCGTATTCCACCCACGTGTGGAGGCATTTAATCTCGACGTTGAGGTGAATGATTTCCTCCCGGGCACGGAGGACCTTGAAGTGCTTGGCTGCGGTAGCACGATTGACCTTCAACACCCACGGTTTGCTCTGAACGTCTTCTCGGGAGTGCTTCAGGAGCTCGAAGTCGCCGAGTCATGCGTATGATGTGACATCACTGAATTTGATCGTGTCGCGAGGGGGGGATTGCAAGGGGGCGAGCTCGTTGTATTTCAACAAGGCGGTGCGGATGGCGGACGACCTGCATGTGATGGCACTCAATATGTGCTGACGTACTTTATATCCTGTTGTAACTAATTAGATAGCGAAGAGATATAAAAAAAACTATTGCTCACCCATCCCAGCAATATTTGCTTTCACCAGCTCAAACAGCCGCTGGACAACTAGCCCCTCGAGGTGTTCAACAGCTCAGATGAACTGCTTGTTTTTGAGATACTTCTGGGCTTTGTGGTACTCCCGATCGTGTGGCTCCCATCTCCTCTCAATTCCAAGCCGGCGCTCCAAGTCTTCGACGGCGTTCATTTCCACAAGGAGCTTTCTGTGTGCGGCTTTCCATTCGGCTTCACGCACTCGTGCGAATTGCTCTGGTTCTTTGCCAAGCCCATCGTTCTGCATGAAGTGGGCAGGGGTGTAAGTCAGGAATTGTACGGTCATGATTCGTCCGTAATTTGCCCTACACAGGAGTCAGTATGGAGATTGCTATAGAATGGGGGAAACTTACTCAGCACGCTGCAAGTCCTCGAGCACTTCGACATACTCTGCTCCTTGGACGTCTTTCATCTGCGCCTTGGACAGACGCCTCAAGTATTCGCGTTCCTTGGTATTCCACTGGACGAAGTCGGCGTCGGTAATGCCAAGAGCTGTCTTCAGCTCATTGACAACGGGCGCCAAATTCTCAATGATGTCAATGGCCTGCTTGTAATTGTTATACAAGAATTTGCCTGATCGGTAGCAATTAGTGCAATTGATAGACACCGATGACAGACTTACTAAGCTCAAGGTAGTGATCCTGGTCCCACTGATTGAACTGAAGGTCAATGAACTGCAGCCAATGGAAATATGATGCATGCCGGACGACAGGTGCGACTGCATTTGAGCCGGCGAAGATCCTCTCGCAAGTCTCGAGGTCTTCAATGCCAAAGCCTGGCTGGTAGAGTGGGTGGTAATCAAGCTGACATGCTCGGTTGTGTGCGTGTCCATGAAATGAGTTAACCACGAAGCGGTGCTTGTGATCGGAAGCTTTCTTGGCGATTGAGCTGGCAGCAATGGTGGTGCTGAATGAGCATCCGATGTCATATCCTGTGGCACTGTTTGGCCCGTATACATCGAGTACTTTGTCCATAGTAGCTATTGCATACTTAGCACTATTAACACGAACGTTAGAGCTATTGAGAGTAGCAGTAAACTTTGTACTTACAGCTCACCACTCTTTCACATCTCAACCATGGTCTGGATGATTCCGTGCCGGCAGGCACTGATGAACACGCCTGTCTGATTGAACACACTTACCGTATTCTCGGAAATTGTGTTAGCTGCCTTCCAATTTTCAGTACACATGCTGTCTACTATGTCTGCTGGCGATAGATCTGATGTGATTTGGTTTTGATTGACGTCCGATGACGTCTCACGAGTTCCTGGGCGAGTCCGAACATCGTCCCTGAATCACTCTACTTCTGCAGGTGGTATGAGGTATGAGGAGGCGAACACCCTCTCGTCAGCATGCCCCGAGCCATCAATGCGCTTCAGCGAGTTATTGCCATAAATGGCATCCAAGCAGGCAGGGAAAAGTGGTTGTTCATTCTCTTGCTACAAGTATCAATGTACTACTTAATCGCAATATAATGAAGCCAACTACATGGCAACGAACCTTGTAATTACACGTGGGGCATGAGTGGAGCATGCGCCACACTGGTGAGTCACGACCAATAGCACGGTTCACGAGAGATTGTACGTTGCGGAGGATGGAGAGATAGGCATCGAAGGTGACCAAAAACTGGTTGCAGAAGCTTTGTAAGTAGGTATGCTGTATTACTGGGTGTGA
The DNA here is from genome assembly GCA_000827185.1 of Hydnomerulius pinastri MD-312. Lineage (NCBI taxonomy): Eukaryota > Fungi > Basidiomycota > Agaricomycetes > Boletales > Leucogyrophana > Leucogyrophana pinastri. The sequence goes on along the minus strand of KN839874.1, from coordinate 65,950 downwards.
GAGCAATGAAAAACACAAAAAAGAAATATAAATACATTGTGAAGGGCGCATAGGACCTTCGTCATGGCTTGAATGCTGAACAAAGGCTTACGGTGCCTGATTTGGTGGTAGAGTTCAAGGCAGTCGAGGGCGATAGTGACTGTTGGCTGGACCGGTGAGCATCCAAGGAGTCCAGCTTTGATGAGGGAAATGTTGGCCTCCTCGTTGTTGGCCTGGGATACAGATAGGACGGAGGACAGACCTAGATACTGTCAGTGAGTCGCAAATCTGTTGTGATACTCCTTACCATCGACTCTCACTGCAACAACATGGAATATGGACTTGACAGGTGGATCCTCATGCATGGGAGAGGGCGACGCCGGTGGATTACCTTCAACTGCGTGTGCACAGTCGTGCTTCCATGCAAGATAGGCCGTTGTGAGAGCTGGTACTTGGGACGTCCAAGCTGTGTGCATCTGGCAATTGCGCTGGGGTCGGCTTCTTGGAGCCCTACGACCATGTCGGCACTTTGCACCTTGGATACTAGTTGTGTGTTAGTCGTTTCACGGTCTAAGATGGTGTGACTTACCACTGAATGACCTGCGCGCGGGAGACACTCATTGATGAATGCTCCTCCCCGTTGTTGGGGTCTCCGGGCTCTTCATCACCGTCACTCTGTTCTTTGGTACCATCATTGGGCTCTCTGCCTTTGTTTTGGCCATCGTAGGTATCTGTGCCGGCGCCGTATGCTGCATCAAAGTCGTAGGGCTCATTTGTTCTTCCAGACTCGAGGGCCGCTTCCGCGAGAAGTCGACGTGCAGCAGCAAGTTCCTCTATGAACCCATCAGTTTGACTGAGAGAGCCCCCGGAACAACTCACCGTGTTGCTCCTCACTCTTTTCCTGCTCGTACGCAAGGCGGTCGGTTCTCAATTGTGTTAGGTTTGCGCGTTGCGTCACCAGAGTTCCTGAAGGGAGCAGAGTAGTTTCCTTGACAGTCCCAAATGTTGAGAGCTGGCCACGCTTCCTTTTGCCCATGGTGGTTAACAAGGAAAGCTGCAGTGAGCAAGGTTGGTGGTGGGGGGTAGTGGTAAACGGTGTAAAGGTGAGGTTGATTATGTAATGTTTAACAGGCACAATACACACACCTACCTGGTGACCATGAGGCATAACATGCTTGATGCTTTGAATGTGCAAGCAAAACACAGTAAAACATGTTAACAATCTAGTAGAAAAAAACCCGGGTCAAATTCGGTGAAAAACAAACGAGATACAGCCTCACTGTTGAGCTCATCGTGCACAACGACGAGTGAAGGGTGTTGGCAACCGTGAGAGACAATGTCAACGGGTGTATTGACAGTGGGCACAGTTGTGGCAGCGGGAGCAGTTCCGGACACGCGTGCGGAACTCTCCGGTGATCTATATTGCCTCCGACACGTGCCAGATAATGACTTGGTGGCTATCATATCTAATCTACATTTAGTAGGTACCCATTGGCCTCAAAATCACCCATGGTATTGCTGAAATGCTGGTATGTTTGCCGGTATAGGGAAATATTAAGAAATCATGCTAGTTAGTAACAGCACCAAGGTACCAGTGTTACGAACGTATATATTTTATTTAAACTTTTACTTTGCTCAGTCTCGACTCACAACTTCGCGCTTTAACTTTTATTTCTTTCTGATCACATGACCCAGGCACATGATCCAGTAGCACATGACTCATCACATGACCTAAACCCTCACGCGTTTATCTATTATCTATACACATGCATTCCTCATGTACACTCGCGCAGCCTCAGCTACAGCCTCGCCATATCTCTAACCTATAGCATATTTCCCTA
>KN839874.1:23690-59021 GCA_000827185.1 Hydnomerulius pinastri MD-312 | reverse complement strand
TTGTCACAAGTGCCAACAGATGAAGGGACAGAATATTGCCCCAGCTGGCAAGCTCCAGCCCCTACCGATCCCATCTGGGCCATGGGTCGATGTGTCAATGGACTTTACAACGGACTTACCTATATCTAACGGTTACGACTCAATCTTGGTTGTGATCGATTGGTTCTCAAAGGAGGCACGCTTTGTTGCATGCAACAAAGAGATAACGGCACTGGAAACTGCCCGCTTGTATCTAGACCATGTATGGAGATTCCATGGACTTCCCACAACCATCATATCAGATCGTGGACCGCAATTCGCAGCTAAAGTAATGAAAGAGCTGTGCCGACTTCTGGGAATCACACCGAAGCTCTCGACCGCCTTTCACCTGCAAACTGATGGACAGATGGAACGGATGAACTGTGACCTCCAACAATACCTCTGTCTATTTACTGCAGACAGACAACAGGACTGGTCACTCTGGCTCTCGCTGGCCGAGTTTTCATATAATTCCAAAGAGCAGTCTTCTACAAAGAAGTCGCCATTTGAGATAACCAGATCATACCAGCCGAGAATGGGGGTAGAACCCCTCACATCTAAGGTACCTGCAGCGCAGGATCTGGCTTCTCAGATGGGGCGCACTTTGGAAGAAACTCGGAATAACTTAAAACAGGCACAGGACGCAATGAAGCGACAGGCTGACAAATCCCGGTCAGATGTGCCTGAGTACAAGATCGGAGATCTCGTCTGGCTCAGCACAACCAACCTTCACCTAACACGTGCGTCTCGTAAGTTAACAGAGAAATGGCTGGGCCCTTACAAAATTGTATCATTTCATGGCCCTAATGCTGTTAAATTAAAACTACCACGCTCCATGCGCATTCACAATGTCGTGAACATAAGTCGCGTTAAACCCTATAAAGAACGCCTGCCCAGCCAGTGCATTGATCAGCCCGGTGCTGTCGAAGTTACCAAAGATGGCAACCCAGAATATCTAGTTGAATACATTGTAGATTCCCGGCTGGTCCGGAACTGCCTCCAGTACTTAGTCCACTGGGAAGGTTATCCTGAGGAAGAATGCACATGGGAACCTGAGAAGAACCTCGAGAACTCAAAAGAGAAGATCCGCGACTTCTACAGACGGAAACCTTCGGCACCCCGAAAACTATGGATGGCCCGGATGGCATTTGACACCCTATTTCAACCATATATCAACCTGACGGAGCCAGCCTTTATTTGGAATCGCCTGGAAGTCGATCCCTAGAATGGGGGTAGTGTTACGAACGTACATATTTTATTTAAACTTTTACTTTGCTCAGTCTCGAACTCGCAACTTCGTGCTTTAACTTTTATTTCTTTCTGATCACGTGACCCGGTCACATGATCCAGTAGCACATGACTCATCACATGACCTAAACCCTCATGCATTTATCTATTATCTATACACATGCATTCCTCATGTACACTCGCGCAGCCTCAGCTACAGCCTCGCCATATCTCTAACCTATAGCATATTTCCCTACTGCCTCACTACCTACACATGTATGGTCACAGCTTGGTCTGTGCACCAGTAGTCAGTAGTATAAATACCTGAATACAAACACCCAGAGAACTCTAGTCTAGTTCTCTTGGGATTTACCGTCCTAACTCCTAGCAGTCTCTCTCTTAAGTCGACGTTTAGTGTTGTGAACTCGAGAACCATTAACAGTGGTTGTTGGGTCGCTTCAACCGGTACTTTTACTAATTAGTAAATTTGATGGTGCCACTCAGGTGGCCCTACATGGGCTTACCCAGGTCCAGGTGCTGGGAAAAGCCCAGGAAAATTATAGGGAGGAAGAACAAGCCCATGAAAATGCCTGGGCAACCATAGAATTCATACCTCTAAGGCCCTATGCTACCACCAATTATGTAGGGCCTAAGAGGTCCCAATTATGGGGTGACTGAAGTGTTCAAAACGGTTGCAACCAGTCTTTTAAAAGACCAGTTGTGTCATCAAAGACTGATTGCAACTGTTGCTTTATACACATAATTAGTACCTTTAAGTAGTATATGTTAGTGCTAATATAGTGTATGCCACATGTATAGCTTATTCTAACACTAATTTCATCAATATACTACTATATAACTTCAATAACCCAAAGTATGCCTGTAAAACGGTCAAGAACTAGCTTAAAGAGCAAGAGTTCAGGACTATGAAGTGGCCTACACAGTCTTCAGACCCCAACCTCATAGAACACATCTGTTTTACATCCAGAATCAAACAGAGAAAGGGTATAATTTAATTGGTCAATAAGAGAGATTTTATGATGGATGGAGTAGTAAACAAGGATGCATGGGAGCTTATGTGGCATCAGTTGAGATATTTATAAGTGTATATTTGTTTGTAGGGCCAAACAAAAGGTATGACATGACCAAGGGCCCGCTGGATAGCCATATAGTAGGGCTACAGATTACTCTCCTACACCTAAGCAATATTTCCACAGTGCACAGTGCTATGTTGTGATTAAGCAAAATCAGCAAAACATTGCAATGGTTTTTGGAGAGGGTGCAGCACATATGCTGAAGCCACAGTCCATTCCGCCTTCATTAAACTCCAGACTTCTCATCCTCATTCCAGACTTCCCATCTCTGCCCCAGAGTTCCTCTACAGTCCAGAGGAGAACCAGACTTAACACTATGCTTTACTACACTATTTTTGCTACACATTAGTACACTTTTTGGTGCACTTTACTACACTTTTTTGGTACATTTAGCCTACTAGATAGCTGGACTTTCTACATCTTTTTTGCTACACTTTACTACACTTTTTGATGCACTTTACTGCACTTTTTTTGGTACATTTAGCCTACTATGACTATATAGTTGACTTGTAAACAGATTATACTGAGCCTTTGAAATTCTAAATTCTGAAGTTGTCTGACCCCAGTGGTTAACTGGACTTGAAATCTGATGGCACTGGTTATACTGTAGATTTTACCAACTGACATACTGGCCAGCTGGATTTACTGGCTCTCTCAATAGACTTGTGAGCTGGATATACTGAGTGACTGGAATTTGACTGGATGTTATGCTGATCTAGCTGACTGACTGACTGGGAGTCTAATGGCACTGGTTACACTATAGGTCTTACCAACTGACATACTTACAATCTAAAAGTGTCTGGAGTCACTGATGTGACAATATGTCTGCAAGTATGACTGACTGGAACTGTCTGCAAATAATGATACTACTGGCTGACTGACTGACTGACTGACTGACTGACTGACTGACTGGCTCCAGTACTTTGTTCTGATTCCAGTGGGGCCAGTCAGATCCAGTAAATTCCAGTAAATTCCAGTAATTCCAGTAGGTTCAGTGCAATCAGACTTTTTGCAACCTTGCTAGTGTGTTGAAAATGGCTGGGTTGTGCACACCATGCCCCATCCACCCATGTCTGTAAGATATATCTTCTACACCCATGTACCATGTGCCGACTATCCACCCTGGCACAACCTGACCTTCAAACCACACTTACAGAAATGTCAGTAGATTCAGCTGACAAGGAGTTAAATGATGCTGGTATCCAGTGAAATGATCAACCTGTCCAACTAGCCTTGTGCCTCTGTGGATGAAGATAGCTTACATCTGTTTACAAATATAATGCCAATTGTAAAGTTCTGCACATTGTGTGCTTCAAGAGAACCCACTGGCAATAACAGCTGCATTTTAACCCACAGAGAGCTTCACATGCGCCTTTAAGGGCACATCCATGATCCCAAACCTGCAAAGCATACTCCTTTAGATCCTGGCTGATCCAGTGGTTGACTGTGGCTGATAAATAGATGGTGAGACATGATGCACAGAATTTTGTGACTGACATTATATTTGCAAATAGCTGTATATAAGTATTTCTGTATTATTCATCTATCTCCTATATATTATCCTTCTCTCCCTTGTTCATTCTATGTTTGTCTCTACTCTATGTATGCTACCTTTGGGTCCAGTGTGTCCTCTACCTTATATACATCCCCTGTCTTCCCTATGGCCTTCATGGTCCTAGTGTTAGAGTTTTTGTTGTACCACTTTATGGTCTGTTTGCTTGGACTTTCCCTTCATCTATCTTTGTTCCTTTTCCCTTTCTTGTGTACACTTCTTGGATTGTGTACAAGATGTTGTGTCACTAAACACATCAGGGTGATGGGCGGAATAATGGGGGCACCTAAGCACCTGTAACTGTGTAAAAACACATAGGTTAGTAATAAAAAGACATTGTGCCCACATATCCCAGAATGAGTCAGCCTGCAAATGCATAAGGACATGTAAAAATGCATAGGTTAGTCATAAAACAGACATTATGCCCACAAATCCCAGATTCCATGTCCCCCTTGAATAAGGATTCTGCAATGTAGTGCGACACTGGACATGTCAGGGGTGAGCAGAGTGATGGTAGAATGATGGGAACCCCTGAAAACACCTTGGTTAGCACTTAACTAGCTACAAACTGTTGTGACTTTGTTAAAACTTTGAGTGACAAAGGGTTCAATTATAGAAATGCGAAATAAAGAGCTGAATCCCTTAAATTCAACCATGTGCAAACACTGCCAAATATGCTTACTAAGTGCCTGCTTTCCCACACTACTTTCTTAATGACCAAATAATAGAGTCTAAGTTGTAACCCTATGGCTGCATAGGTCTGCTTGTGCACTATTACAGCTAAATTCAAAACATCATAAAGTGTTCAGCAGTGACAACAGTGCAGCTATGGCAGCTTTTCAATGTGACCTATTGCCCCCGAGATCATTGTTTGCCCCTACTCCTGCCATATACCAGTGTAAACTGAAAAATTAGTCAAGTACAGTGGAAAGCAGTCTAATGTTTTGAATTTAGCTAGATATTAGGTCATAAATATTTAAGCACATTGTTAAAACATCATGTTAGCCTTCAACTTGGTAGTTATTACAAGTAATGTATTGGATGCATACTAATTTGTTTATTTGATCAGGGACAGAACTAATTAAAGGTCCAGTGCTGGGGTTTGTGTTAGTGGCAGTGCTCTGCCAGTCTGCCACATGATGGGGCCTGTGTCATATGATGGTCCAGTTAGGGTATAGATGTAGTGCTTCACTTGTAACAAAATGAACCTTGTGTTATATGAGGTTCAGTCAAGGGGTATATGACACAGCTTGCAGTGCTGGAAGATTTAAAAGAGCATGGGGGAAAGCTGGCTCTCTAAAATCCTTTCTATACAATCAAAGCCTATGACACAAGATGTCTGCCACCCCCTCTCTCATGCAGGTGTCTATATCAGCAAATGTCAGCTGCCACATGGTTTGTGTGCTTCCTTCCATGGTTGCTCCTCTGCCTCATCAAGGTCAGATGTGAGCATATGGATACTATATGAGGACTCACCTGACAGGTTTACCCAAAACAAAGATGTATATGATGCAGATGTGGGGGAGGGGGAGGAGAGGGAGGAAACTTCCACCACAGTTGTTTTTGCTGTCGGAGACAAGTAAGTCAGCAATTAGATGACCTCTTTTACAGTGTTGCCATGTATCCAAGCAGAGATGTATACTTGGATGCAGAGGGGAACATACCTCTGATGTCTTTCTGGTTTGGCACCATATCTGGTCCTGCAACCATGCCCAAAGGCAGAGGGTCAAATGCAACCTGATTTAGCATCACAAATTAAGATGACTAATCTCGTTAAATTGTCTGGGTGGAGGTGCAGTGGTTTTATCTCTACCTACCAGCAAACCAACGTAAGGATAACAAAATGCAAGGTCAGCACTTTGAACAGCTTGTTAACATATGTACCTTTAGCTTCACAGACCACATGGAAGAGTATGAACTGGTGGACAATGATCACACTTTCATAATCAATATCACCTGCATTGAGAGTGAGTACAGCCTCATCTCAACACTCCCATGGCTGACTGTTGTTACCATAAGAACACATCAATGTCAGATCATTTGAAAAGTAAGGGATTACAAAAATGACATTCTCCTGGGTGAACTGTACATATGCTGAAAGGTTGTGATCAAGCTCAAAGACAAGCCAGGTCACAATGTGGTGCTGTTAAGTGCTATACTAAGGTAGAGTATTATTCATGGGACTTTCACCTTCCCCAGCCCCTTGACCATATTTGATAATAGGACCTGACAATATTCTGTGTTGAGGATTACACCATGTGGTTGTATGATACAAGGTGCTCACAGAGATTTTGCAGGCACTATTGAAGATTGTTTCACCAGTGTTGTATTTGCCATCTTATCATGGAGGGGAATGGCACCAATCTACCCATTATAGTACAGAAACACACAATATACTTGATAACTCTTGACCCTGACTTCCTGTGCCTTGTTCAAATCCCAATGCACATGGAGGTGTGCATGGTATATTGGGCAATGCCAAGGTGATGTGCTCTGTGGAGGACACCCTCACATATATGTGCCAAAACAACCACCTATTGTCTGATTGGAAGCAGTCAGTTAGCTCTCAGAACCCATAGCTGGAGGATCACATAATTAAGTACTTTGCCTGCCCTTACTGTCCCAATGCTTAGATGTAGCAACAGTAGTTTCTACCTTATAGTAATTCTTGCAAGTAATGGCAACTAAGTACTATATCATGCCAAGAGTTCAAAGTTGTCAAAATTCAAATGCTGGGGATGACAATGATGCTAACAATGACTATGCATTATGCATCACATTTCAAATAACAATAATCCATACATTTGTAGGTGGGAGGAGAGGGTATAACAAGGGGAAGCTCATGCAGCTTGTTTGTATCTGTGGAAAGGTTTGCTTTACCATGTGTTTTGGAATCACACTGAAATTCCAACTTGTAGCACTTGTTATTGTTCACAAAAATCACAAAGAATGCACATAGCAATGAGGTGAAGTCAGTTATTCAAATATATATTGCACTTGAGGATGGTACATACAAGACTAGGCAGAATATTTACAAAAGGGGACATCTGACAGTGGCTCAAGGCTTCCAATACTTTTTCCAAGCTGTGAAGAATGGATCACTCATTGTGACCTCCACTCTTAGGGTGAGAAGGGCAGGGGAAGGTGCTATCTGTTGGTTTAATCTGTGCCTTTTCATCTTTGGGGAGGTTGGGGCAGGGGGCATGATGGTCTACTGAAAGGTCCAGCTTCAGACACACTGTTGTTACTTGTCAGAGATACTTGGTAATAAGCGCTCAACAGGTGCCCCAGGCTAGGAATTGGAATCAGAATTGCAATGTGGATTCAATGAACAGATTCTGAGATGCACTACAGTAGACCAATCCAATGTGCACTCCTGAGATTCAGACTGTTGAACTTCTGCCCAGCAAGTTGGAAACACCCTTGAATAATTGTTAGTTCTTCATTTATCTGTGCAAGCACTATGGTGAACAGCCTCAGTCTGATGGCTTCAGTCCTCCTCTCTTCACTGAGGCTGGCAGGGTTCTCCAAAGGTACTCCACCTGATGATATTAGCTTGCACATGAGTGTGTTTAGCGTGTCAATTGCCTGTGAACTCTGAGGCTGCAAGAATATGAGCTACTTTATCATAGAAAGGATACACTAACCATCACTTACTGGTCTGGAGTCACAAGCCCCTTCTGTAGTAGGGCACAAGGCCTGCTCTTGCTGCTGCTGCCCGACACTGGTCTGTGCCTACATTCTTCCCTTTCTCTTGTCCATGCATGGTGTGTTCTTGTTATCACTGGCCCCTTCTCCATGGCCTGTGTCACCATCTCCTTCCTAGTGTTTTAAAGTCCAGTTCAGTCCAGTTTTTTGACAATTTTGGAGGCAACTGGACTGCTACCAGTCTTTTTTGTCACTAATTTTTAGGCAACTGCAACTAAAACTGACAACAACCAGTTGCCATCAGTTGTGATATCAGTTGCAACCAGTTGCAACCAGTTATACCAGCAACCAGTTGCATAGCACTAATTTCCACCAAAATCACTTCATTAATACATTAATACAGTTTAATCAACATGTTAAAGCTAGAATAGTGTATAATATATGGGTATAACACAATAGATAGTAGATATATTCACAATAATGTACTTGCACAAAGTAAAATTGGTTAAAAATATGCAAAATACACCACAAAAGTTATATTTGGGTCCAATATTTATACCCAAAGTATCATGAAACTGGTTGTCTACATAACTGGTTGCAACTGGTCCAATCTTTTGACATTGTCAAAGTTGAAGCAACTCTGGATCAGAAGAAAAAGTAACAGGACTGGTAACTGCAGTCCAGTTGAAAACAGTTGTGATCCAGTCCAGTTACCAGTCTTTTGTGTGGTTGCCAACTGGACTTTAAAACACTACTCCTTCCTTGCCAATATTGCTGCTGATCTCCTTGCTCCTTGCTCCTTGCTCCTTCTCTTGCACACTTCTGTTATGAATGTATATATTTTATTCAAACTTTTTACTTTGCTCAGTCTTGAACTTGCAACTTCACACTTTTAACTTTTCTTTCTTCTGATCATGTGACCTAAACCCTCATGCATTGATCTATCATCTATGTATATGCACACATTCCTCATGTACTCTCACACAGCCTCTTCATATCTATAACAAATAGTGTATTCACCTACTGCCTCACTACATACACATGCATGTTCACAGCTTGGTCTGTGCACAAGTAGTCAATAGTATAAATACTTGAATGCATCCACCCAGAGAACTCTAGTCTAGTTCTCTTGGAATTAACTATCTCAATTCCTAGCATTCTCCTTCTAAGTCGATGTTTGCACTTTAGTCAACCCCTTGTTGGGACCTATTGGGTTAATAATGCATTTCCCTGGGATAGAATGGGTATCAGGAGTCCTTTATTGTAAATTGTGTTGAAAAATTGCCATGCATCTACCAGCTGTAGCCTAATACTATTGTAGACTGCATGGTGAATGTTGCTGAGTATCTGTGTTAATTATCTTATACCCCATATACTCTACTTACACATCATAGACCCACCCACATTAGAAAACATGCAAAAATAGAAACAAGACCTGTTGACTCTAATTTATTCTGCAGTGCTGAATCCTACATCAAGTGTTTATTGAAAGGGTCTACCTGGACAGGTGACATGCTAACATACCTGGTAGTTTTGACAGTGTCTTATTGTGGTGCCTCCTCACATCAAGCACATCAAGCACATCAAGCACATCAAGCAGTCTACAGCTAGTTCTACATTAAGTTGTTGGGGCACATGGAGATATCCCTAGGTAATAATTTGGGTACTTAGAGATATCCACACATATCTAGAAAAGTTATTATGATCATGAGCTGCATGTTGCCATTCTTTCACCTTCAACTTACTTCAGCCAGACATATAGATACTTAGGGATATTCACTAGTCATGTGATATCCCCAATTAGTGATTTGGATGGTTGGGGATATCCCCAGCCACTGATTTGGGTGATTGGGGATATCCTCAGCTGGTGATTTAGGTATTTGGGGATATCCTGGCCAGTCAGTTGCCAGTCAGTTGGATGATTGGGGATATCCCCAGCCAGTCACTTGGGTAGTTGAGGATATCCCCATTCAGTGATTGAGGTAGTTGGGAACATCTCCACTCAGTCACTTCAAATGTAAAACATCTTCAAATTAGGCCGCACTTTGTAATTTATTTCCCATGCTTTTTCAAGGTGTAGCAGCTCATTGCCACACCACATTTGATTGATTCCCTTTCTAAAGTAGTAGTATAGGCTATGTATATGTAATAGAACATAAGCTACTGCTTTTTATATGTTTTTGTTGTGGAATGTCCAGAAATGGGGTGATTAAGCTGGTTGATTAATATTTTTTCAACTCAGCTAGTGGCTGAGGCTTATATAATCCAACAAGCAGCCCATTTTGGTACAATACTCCTAAATGCCATTCATTTATAACATAGGTACCAGCCAGGTACAATGTCATATAGGGTCTAGGCCAGAGTTTTTCTATTTTTAAATAAGCTGTTTAGCCTTTTTATTATGGTGTCAGTATGTCATTTATAGTTAGTGTCCGCTGTTTTTAGACTTTCAAACTCAGCAGGGTGGCTGAGGTGGCTGAACCTGTCCACTTTTGGATGTTTTTTTACCTTCCAAAAGCGGCCACTACTCTCAATGAATTCCCATATTTGGTGATTTTACAATGTCACCTTCCTCCTCCCTCCCTAGCTACATCACTCTTCCACAACACATTGTAGGCTCAATTTATGTAGTGGTTTGATGCAATACACTATAATGGAACATATTTGGCTGCTTCACGCATTTTATTTGGCTAAAATGAGCTTGCTATGATTAGATCTAGGGGGAAACAAACCAAAAACATGACCGCATTTTTGTAATTTTGGTCAGAGTGTTTTTTGAATGAGTGAGAATATGTTTAGTATCATATATATACATTCTGAAATACTTATCTACCCCATTTCTGGACATTCCACAATAAAAAACATATAAAAAGCAGTAGCTTATGTTCTATTACATATACATAGCCTATACTACTACTTTAGAAAGGGAATCAATCAAATATGGTGTGGCAATGAGCTGCTACACCTTGAAAAAGCGTGGGAAATAAATTACAAAGTGTGGCCTATTTTGAATATGTTTTACATCTGAAGTGACTGAGTGGGGATATTCCCAACTACCTCAATCACTGAATAGGGATATCCCCAACCACTCAACTCACTAACTGGGGATATCCCCAACTACCCAAGTGACTGGCTGGGGATATTCCCAACCACCCAAATTACTGGCTGGGGATATCCCCAAGCACCTACATGACTAGCTAATATCCCTAAGTATCCACATGTCTGACTGAAGTTGAAGGTGAAACAATGACAACATGTGGCTAATGATCATTATGAATTTTCTACATATACACTAGGCTACACATATATCAATCAGTCAGAGTACACCTCTGATCAGTCACCCACCATTATCACAGAAAATCACTACTATTTGATGAATAGCAATGTCTGCATCCCCCAAGCCCAATTGTCCAGTCAAGTATTACCCTTTAAAGCAGATCATCAAAGCTGTGATCACCAAATTGATCAAAAAAAAAGCTATGTGAACACAAAGTCACACATGCTGTTATGGTAAATGACCTCATTACAGTCCCCTACTCATTTCTTCTCCTCACCTTTACCTTGTGTCCATCATGAACTATCTTTCTTCCCCTTTTCGTTTACCCATGCTTCCTCCTCATGTTTCCTTATCGCCCACACTGCCTCCTCATGTTCTCTTATCACCATCTACATGCATTAGAAGCATGGACACTTTCCCCTTAACCCTAGTACATGCGTAGACCACATGTTACTTGTACAACATATTTAGTCTCGTAGCTCAAGTGTAGGAAACCCTAACTTGAGCTACACAATCTTACCTCTTACCTGGCTCTCCTCTGAGCTCTAAACCTTAGAGAACCTCCAGGGAAGACTCCTTAGAGAACTAAGGTTGGTGACTAGAAGCCTCAAGAGCTTGTTGCCCCCAGCAGGGCCGAACATCAGGACTGGTTCTCTGCAACACTGGAATATTACCTGTGGCTTGATGCCACTCAAGACAGTTACCAGGAGGACACGCATGCAAAATTGAATGAGGTTATGAATGTTTTATTTAAGAGTATGGGGAAACAACAGGAACCATTGATTTTAGATTTTAGTAAATATATTCTAACAGAGATGTATTTTCTTTCTAACAATTTAATGGTTTAATTGATTGGGATGAGTACTACAAGCAACACAACAATGGGATTGACCTGTGTGGCTGCAATGTGAAGATGGGTCAGAGTGCCCTGGGGATCCCCAAGGCTGTGTATGGAAAGAGAAAGGGAAGATGGAAGAGGTAGTACTAAGAAGGTCACAGCTGTCAACCACGAAGGCAAAGGGGAAGGGGAAGAGGAAGGTGTAGGAGAGAGCAAAGCAATGCAGGCACCCATTATCTCTAATTCTTTTACTCTGGAAGAGGTAGTTCTTGTCTTTGCAAAATACCATTGATCTATTGATCCAGCAACATTTTGACCTCAACCTTGACAACATTATCGACTCATCACACATTGAGAAGTTGGTGATGACTGCTGACACAGACCTGGTAGAGGGAGTTCTTAACTTGCTACACACACTAATTCCACTGAACGAGGATGACCCAAAGTCCATTTCAGGGATGTTCAGCATGTTAGCAGAACAGTTATAAAATCTCTGCAGCAACAAGCTCCAAGGTAGGGGATGGTGAAGGTGAAGAACCAAATGTTAATGATAATGAAGATACATTGGGTGGAGAAGTTAAAATGCATCTAAGTAACAATGAGGGGAGGAAAGAAGACACATTGGATGGGGAAGTTGGAACACATGTATGCAACAAAGAGGGGAGGAACAACAATAAAGACAATGGGAGTGGAGAGAAAAGGGGTAAAAGTAGAGATGAGGGATGGGAGGGGCAATGATGGGGGTGACAGGGTAGATAACAAGAGTGGAGACAAGAGGGATGAACTTGTGGAGAGGAGCAAGAGAAAGGGAAATGGAGAGAATAGTAGAGTAGACAGGATAAGGGAGGAGGAGGAGGATATATTCATGCAAACAGACAACATGACCAGCAGCATCCACCAGATGGAAATCACTGCAGGTCTCAAGTGCAAGTGGACTTCCTCCACTAGATCTACAAGTTCCAAGGTGTGTCCTTTTCTTGTTATTTGTTATGGTAAATGTCCTTGTTACAACCCCTTACTTACTTTCACCTCACCTTTGCCTTGTGTCCATCATAAAACTCTCTTTCTTTCCTCTTTCATCTACCTTCAATCACTATCCCATCTTGTACCTCAAAAAAGGTCAAGGAAGCTGAGCTGCCCACTAGTGCAGTGGTGGAAATCCTTTAGGAGGTGTTGTCAAAGCAGTGTGGGCCCCTCCATTATAATCAATCCATTCAATGCTGCATTTATAAATATGGCACAGGGTGAGGACTAATTAGCATCTATCATGTATACTACATGTCATAAAATATCATGTGAACTCCACATAAATTACACTAGCACGGTGGACCCTACATCAAGTGATGAATATCAACAAGGAAATTTAAAGGAGCCAAAGCCCACCCCTAAATGTAGAGGACAGCCTAAGAAGGCTCCATGAGGATGGGCAAAGGCAAAGGCTAGTTCATTTCAGAGGACAATGACTGCTGAACCTTCTGAGAGAGTGGTTGTCCACACCAGCTCCAAGAAGAGAACCCAAGTATTCAAGGCACCTGTTGCACAGGATGTGCCTGGACCCTCTGATTCAAGTGATCTTGGCCCCATTCAGACATGGATTGAACAGACAGCAGATCACATGAAAAATGCAGTGAAGGCCCATAACCTATTCCCCACAAAGATAGTGCACACTTTCCTGTTGTTTCTTCTTGGTTGTTTGGTATCTCACTACAACATCTCCAAAGATACGTCAAATTGGGACCTACATTGCAGATGAGGTACCTTCAAGCAATATGAGTGATTGGTATGAGGTTAGTATACCAGCCACACCATGGGTGCGTGCTCATTTCTCTGGTAGAACCTGCACATCAAGGGTAATTTGATCACACTTGTCCAAGCCCTCTTCATGCTTGAGGCTGATTTTGGCCTCCCACTGGATTGGAAGTATGCGCTAGAACAACTTTCAGACATCCAAACTTTCAGATATCTAAGCAATGGTACATGAGGCACAGAAAGAGTGTAGTGTTCAAGCCAAGGAACTTGGTATAGTGAACATGCCCTGGGAGCCACCCAGCCTCCTGCATGCTGTCATTCCAAAATATTCCCAGTGACAAAGAAGCAGAATCCAAATGCACAAGCAGTTGTTGCAACCATGGTCAGCTTGAGGTCAATGGACAATATGAACATGGTCATTGACCAAAATGTCCATGAAGATGGGGAATCCAATGGCATTGAGCAACCCATTGAAAATCAACACATTCATGGGTATTTCTCTTACTAGCCTTCCTGTATTAAACATATATGGATCCTAGGAGACATACTGCACCAGGGGTTTAACACAAGAGCACACAGGCACCAGATGCCTACTAGTCTGCCACCCCCCAGTACACTCAGTACCCCCCTAGTGAGCCACATCCATTTGTAGCTCCCTGGATATATCAACTGATTGTTTCTCTTCCTAGTAATGTAATACATGTGCCGATATTGGCACCATATGATGTGTACAGTTGCAACAAAAAACTATGCATTCAGCAGGACAGTCCTAGATGCATCCATATATTCAACAGTCACACCACAAAGGCAACTTTCATATGTATGAGGTGCATACATGCGCATTGTTTGCTAATGCTGGTTAGTGTTCTAAAGTCTGATCCAGTCTGGTTTTTTGGTTTGTTTTGGATGCAACTGGACTGAAACCAGTTTTTTAATATTATTAATGGACTGAACCAAAACTGCACAAAAACTGGTTGCAACCAGTCTTTAAAAGACCAGTTGCATGATGCAAGACTGATTGCAACTGTTGGTTTATACACTTAATTACTATGTCTAGGTGGTATATGTTAGTATTAGCATAATACATACTACATGTTAAGTGTATTCTAACACCAATATCATCAATATACTGTCATATAACTTCAACAGCCCCCCAAAAACTCCAAATAAATCAGGAAAAATCAGAAAAATAGGAGAAAATAGGGGGACACTTTCCTAATTAGGATGTGGCTGTGCAGACCAGTTGCAACTGGTTGTAACTGGTCCTTTTTTTCTCAAAAAGTAGGCAACCTGCAACTGGACCAGACTGGACCCAGACTTAAAACACTAATGCTGGTAAGTCATGCACTTCCTGTTTAGAGATGGTAGAGACACTAGGACAAGTAGTAGAGGTAATAGAATAAACTAAATGTCCAAAATCAAGCAGAGAAAGGGTATGGTTTTGGTTGGTTAGTAAAAGAGATTTTATGATGGATGAAGTAGTAAACAAAGACACATGGGAGCTTATTTGGCATTAGGTGAGATATTTATAAGTGTGTCTTTGTTTGTAGAACCAAACAAAAGGCATGACATATCAATTTAGCTAAGATTTGGTGTTTTGTAATATCAGTACATAAACCATTGCAATGAGACCCTGTACTTGTTCTGGCTATAGTGTCGTGGGAATCTGATAAAATAACATAACCCAGGGCTCTATGGATAGCCACAAAGCAGGGCTACAGATTACCCTTTTACACCTAAGTAATATTCCCATGGTACACAGTGCTATGGTGTGATTAAGCAAAATCAGCAAAACATTGCAATGGTTTTTGAAGTCACTGTAGATGGATATAGTTCACTATTTTTACATCACCATGTTAAATGAAATATTAATATCTAATAGAAAAATGCTGTTTGACTTGTTTTGGTTTGCTAGCATTATACTATAGCTGCTATTGCTGTTATTTTTGCTATGATTTAATGTAGATTGCCATAGTTACTACAAGGAAAAATTTGATAATTCACAATTATTATTTGATAAGCATAGATGTCAATTTTGCCATAAATACATCTTTAATCTATAGTCAAAACAATTTTTCTGATACTCATCTAATTTATATCCTAGAGAAATCACTCTTGCACTTTTGTTCCTTCTCCAAAACAAGAGCATTTCTGCACATGGGGCAAAATCTGAATTTTTTTGGGATCCAGGGGAACTTTGCACAAAGTTAGTGGTGTGTAAGTGAACAGCACCATAGCATAACCCCCTTTGCCTCACCATATACACATGCCTGTCTGCTCATATATCCTCTTACTTATCTAGTTGTACATAGCTCAGTCTGCACACATGTAGTTACAATCAAATGCATGTTAAAGTTGGGACAGGTTTCCATGCTGTCCTTCTAGTTCATGTTTCATCCTTGTCACTTTTGAAATTCAGTATTTTGCACAATTCCATTATTGACCCATGCAATTTACTTACCCATCTCAACAATGCAAAGCACAAGATGTATGGGCAGCCAAAGATCCACAAGGCCAAGGAGCATTTTTTGGAGCTCATTCTCAAATTTTATAGACTCATCACAAGAATGGCAATTCCCTCTTCCATGCAAACCTCTCACAAAGGATATGCCTGAACTTGTTTCACACTGAGCATACCAGTCAGTTCAGAGGTTTCACTTCAGCCACCCCACCCTTGAGACCTTTTAGATCGTACATAAGTGATGTTAGCATAGAGCCTTAGAGGTATAAATTCTACGGTTGCCTGGGTATTTTCATGGGCTTGTTCTGTTCTCCCTATAATTTTCCTGTGCTTTTTCCAGCACCTGTACCTGGGTTAGCCCATATAGGGCTGGGCTTGCCTATAGAGCATGGCCTTCCTGAGACTGAAATAATAATGCTAGACAAGCCTGATGGACTGTGGGCTAAGCTCATGGGTCCAGCTCTTGACTATACTATAGTAATGCTTGTGTTGCAATGGCTGTTAATAGAATATATGTTTATCTGTATATAACATGAATACAGTACATGGTAATGACCTTCCTTGTTATGTGGAGCATCTATATTAGTATTGGTTATTGAGATCTACTCAATAAGTACTGTGTAAACAAATAATCACATATTATATAGGTTATATGAGTTTGGTTTGGTTTTTAGCATATTTTTGCCTAATGCAAGGTTTAGAACCTTCCATTCTGACAGAAACAGACTGGAAGTTGCACAAATATTATAAAAAGCGAAAATTGTATGTTTTTCCATCCTACAAGCACATTTTTCACATGTTCAGAGGTCTATACAAGCTGTGAGAGTTCTTCAGGCTTTAGATAAACACTATACAACATGCCTCCAGCCATGCATATACCTCTCCACCCAAAATATCAAAAAGCAAACATGTTTTTGATATGTTTTCACCTAAAATGACAAAAATTAGTTATAGCAGGCTACCCTGGACCAAAACTGATTATCTAGGTAGTAAACATGTTCTATTACACCTATATATACTAAACTACTATCTAGGGCATTCCCATAATGTGCTGTGGATGTGTGGTGAAGCAGAATTAGCTATAGGTATGTTAAAATGAGTATGAGAAAGCTGGATATTGTATGTTGACCATTTTAGGATATGTTTTGGGTGTTGTGGTGTACTTTCCAACAACCAATATCAAAAATGCAGTGTGAGAACATTGTGGCTGTGTCCTAACATGTGGGGTAACCCAAACAAGACATGTTTTAGACATGGCTTGTGAATGTCAAAAAATGCAAATATACAGACCTGTCATGTTATCAGTCAGCTGGCTTTGAATTTGTCCATAACTAAGCATTGGCCATAACCACCTCCCAATTGGGCTTGGTAGTTGCTGGGATTTGCATCAACCATGTAACTGGTAGTTACCATATTATTAGGTCAAATACTACAACAAGGGGTGTCCCACTGCCTCTTACTCAGTCTACCAGGGTTTACCTCCCACTCCTCCAAGGGTTGGCTTGATTGACCTGATGTGACTGTGTTGGAGTCAGATTTCAGGATGCATGCTGGGGATCCCGAGGCCCGGGCACCCAGGTGCACAGCCAAGGGGGTGTGCTAATAGATCCATGACAAGTGGCCAGCATGTGGAAAGGTACTTCAGGCTCCTTTAAGGAGTATGATCCATGCTGTTGGTCTCACACCATGTTGCTTAGATCCTCTGTATGTTGTCAAACTGGGTGTCACAGTTCTTGCAGGGCTTTGAGCTGTGGGGGGCTCCCCAACATGAAAGCATCTCAGATGATGTTAAGTGCCTCTACCACCACCTTTCTGATGTGTTCTGACTTGACCCTTGCTGTACCCACAGACTCCACCACATCCAATGCAACTTGTGAGGAAAGTGAGCTGTTAGACTGAGCAATGGTAGCTTTGTTGTTATGGGGCACACATGGTTGATGGGGGCAGCTGATAGTTGTGGATTGATGCCATTTGGGCAATCATAGGTGGTGAGGCTTATCAGCAAACCTGCTTTTGCTTACAGTACCTACAGCACACCACAGAGCCACAGCTTTCAACAGCTCTCACAGTGTATTCACAGCTTATTCACAGCTCATTTACAAAATCACATTATAACTTGAAAGGCTCAAATGTGAATTAAATATTTAAATATATTTAATCTAATTATTCTTAATGTCATTTACAAATAATTACTATGCTTCTTTACTACACTTTTACTACACTTTTTACTACACTTTCACTACACATTTTACTACCCTTTATACTACACTTTTACAACACTTTCCCCCATTCATTAGAAATAGGTTGCTACCTCTCTCTCTGTACTTTTTAGATTTCCATTTTCATATAGTTTGTTGCTACATAAAGAATGGAAGCACTTTGCTCTGTACAGCTCTATAAAAAAAATGCAGTGGAAAGTGTATTAAACATGTAGCAAACATGTTGTAAAAGTGTAGTAAAAAATATAGTAAAAATGTAGTAAAAATGTAGTAAAAGTGTAGCAAAAAGTGTAGTAAAAGTGTAGTAGCACAGCCCACCCTGGTTTTGCTGATGAGTGAGGCAATGGGTCAGCTACTCAGCTACATAGGTACCTAGATTAGATAGCAAAGCTCATGACCAACTAGTCTCAAGCCTAATTGCATGGTCATCACTGAGTCCTTGCAAAAATGAGTGGATGCACTGAACCTTGTTGGACGCATTTTTTGGTTGGAAAGATCACACCTATGTGCACCAAGTATTCTATGTATTTCACCATCCTATGTACATTCTTTCCGCAGCAACAATGCTGCAGAAATATTTATTTTCCTCCTTCCTGAGGTTTATCACAGGCTCAGCAACCTCAGGATCACCACTTGCTGGCATTAACTGCATTGCAATGTCATAAATATCATTGGAATTAACTTGTCAGTCTATCTGTGCCTGTTTGTACTACTCCAGTTGTACCACCAAGATTCACGTTCTGCTTTGGAGAAAACCCACCCAGTGAGCACAAACATGTCACAAACATTGACTTTGTCCTGCCCTAAGTACTGGCAGCATCTCCAGGAGTAACTTGAGTGTTAGTACTTGTTTCTTTGGCATCTATTTCCTGAGCTCAATTTGGTCTCTTACCAGCAGCATCATTGTGCCTCGCTGCATCTCTTCCTTTGTGACCTATTGACCCTTATCCACAATGGATCACATCACCCACCTCAACGCCCTGGGCTTCCTGGCATTTGAAGGCATTAAGAAGAGCATAGAAGGAGTGGACCACCAAACATGGGCAACGATGACATTGCATGCAGCAGTGAGCCAACACATGCAATGCTGCAACTGTGTGATGCTTACCAGCAGACTGTCCATAGCTTGGATCCAGCATTCTCTCAGGCAATGGCAACAATGTGCAACTCAACGTCCACTATGCTATGCACAATGCGCTGACCCTTCTGGCAGATGTTTTCACACCATCTGAGCTGCCAACAACACCACATTGCCTACTGATCTATTGGAGCACTGAGTGATGTGATTGGTGCCAGCCCACGAGAGTGGAAGAGTGTCATGGGCCACCTTTGGAGATGCATGCAAGTCATGTGGAGAGGTTCAGGTTCATGTGACCTCTTGATTCCTTGAACTCCAGTGAATGCAAGACCACAGGCACCTGGAAGTTGATTGAGAGGGTAGTGGTAGGGCTCTTGTCTTAGAAAAATGTAAGACCTAAGCCTAGAGACCTACATAACCAAATCAAAGCTGCTTATCTAACTGCAGCAAAGGAGGATACTGTAGTTACAGTCAAAATTTGTTTGTTTCCATGTTTTTGAAGAATTACTATATGGGTGAGTAAATGTGGTGTTTATGGATAACATAAGATCCTAAGATAGGGATAACATAAGATCCTAAGATAGGGTTAAAGTATAGAAGTCTTGATTCCAAAAGTTGAATCACCATTCAATTTAATTGTGGCTGTGTATGTCTCTATTACCATTCTGGGAAGTATTAAATAAGTAGCTCTAATTTGGTTGTGGCTGTGTTCAGCTCAACATTTGGACCCTGACCATACCCATATTGTTCTATTACCATTTTAAAATGCTTACATAAGCATATCACTCATTCCATTCAATACTAATTGGTCATCTCCCACCATATCATAGTCACTGCATAAACATCACCATGTACATTCAAATAAACGCAACATACACTTTCTGCTGTCCTTTTACTTGTTTTTAGGGCATTTCAAGGGCAAAAAGGGCAAAAAGTGGCATCATAGTCTGTCAGTGTTGAGAAAAGCTGCATGATCTAAGTAAGAAAAATAAAATTCAAGGGAAACATGGAATATAAGAAGTCAGGAAACAAAAATGGGAGAATACCTTAGAACATGTCAGGCAAGCACACTGCAAGGGAGCAAAGGTATGATGTGAGCTGCAGAGAGGAACCAAGTGACAGCTTTAGGGGTGTGGTTGAGCTGTGAAGGGTGACATTGAGCTATGCATGGTGAACCATTTTGATGCTGCTGGAAGGCACATAGGGCATGGGTCATTGACATACTAGTTCAGTCAGTGAAATCAGCAAAATGTTGGGTGTCTGATTGTCCAAGGTATAGGCCACTCAGGTAAATCAGACCTTGCACACCTGCCAGACCCAACCTTATTTTAGGTATGTCAGTTTCTGGATTCCAGGAGAGCTCCCAAAATCAGGCAAATCAGGCAGTATTTTAGAAGAGTCAGACACAAATTCCAAGCAGCCTCAGACATTATTAGTAGACAATAACAGATGTTTGTTACTTTGGGTGATGTCGCCCCTTGACTATTCATTTCTGTTATATCGCGCCATACAGCACTCCTATGATTTTCTAACCATTCCCATTCGATTCCTGGGGTAAAACTACCCCTACTACCCACAATGACTTGTAGTGTAGTGTCCGCTCTGTGGCTGACTTGTTTACATTTGTTTACTGTAGAGTGCACTTAGCCCTCAGAGTCCACTTTAGCTATTCTCTAGTTACTCACAGTGGACTCAAGGTACCGTACACACTCTTATCTACTCTAATCTATCCAGTTACTCACAGTGGACTCCAGTCCTAGCTCCCTAGCACTCCCTGAGTCGGTCGACCCACCAAGTGGCTAGTCCGCTTCATCAAGCTTCTGGCTTGTAACAGGTTATGAGCCCCGCGCTCTAGCCCTTATCGCACGAGATCGACTCACATTCACGCTTTCTAAGCACCACCAATCGATTCCTCAACCCCAAAAACCCCAATATACTGAATTCCAATCCAGTAGCATTGGTATTTCAACCAGAAATCCAATCTTATCACTCCTTGTTAGTGTTAAGATGGGAGCCCTAGGGAGACCTTAGTAGCAGCCTAATAGCTAGGGACTTTGGTCCAGAGTCAATAACTGATATTAGGGAATAATACAGTGAGCTAGCATACCTTTGGTCCATAGTCAATCACTGGGGGAAAGCGACCTCTGGACCCTCTACTTAAGTATTCTAGCAGTAAGGTACCATCTGTCAAAGATATATAACAGTGGGAGGGAAAAGTGCGGTGCACATCAAGTGCACAATATCTGAGTGACATCTGTGAGAACAGATGAGAGGAAATGCGGAGTAAGGGGTGATGTGATATATGGTTGTCAGGGGAATTGATGGGAATAATAATTAAGATATGGAGATGCGGAAATCACCACCAATAACACTGGATGCCAAAGGTTCTGAACTCAGCAACTTACATTCAATAAAGCATCTCCTCGACTTTGCGCGCTCCGTTGTCACTCAACCACTTGCCTGCCGGCCTCGAAACTTTAACCATCGTCTTCTCCACCCTCGAAAACCCCCTTGAAAAAGATTAGGGCATTGCCATCGAGAGGGAAGCTGTCAGGATCCTTGGAGAGCTTTAGGAGCCTGAGTGTGCTTCCACCTGTCTTGATCAAGTCATAACTTAAAATCTACTGCTTCGATCTGCCCCATTCTTGTTTTCATCGTCTTTTACGCCTTCTCCTTGTTATTAGAGGTGATTTCGCATCTTCATATGTTAATTATCATTCCCATCAATTCCCCCAACAACCATATATCACCATCACTCCTTACTCCACATTTGAGCGTCCTGGAACTTGTTTCAACGCTTGGGACGACTTCTTCTCCATCAGACACCAGTCTGGAGACTCCCTGAGCACTCTCATTGCCAGGATTGAGGAGTCCATGTCGAAAATCCAGGAGTTGCGTCCTAAGAGCTCTGAGAAGCCTTTCCCAGAACGTCGCTGAGAGCGCAGGAAATGCAAGTCTTTGTTCCAGTGATCCCTCTGACCCTCTCTGTCCGCTACAGCTCGATGCTGACGTCGATTGGAATGCAGACTCTGGGGCCACTTCTCATATGACCCCCCATCGCCGCTGGCTGCGCAATTATACCCCGGAATGCATGCGGAAAGAGCAGTAGAGCGGTCGAGTTCACTCGAGTATTGCATGTTCTAGACCTCAGAAACAATCTTCTATCTGTCCTCTATCTCACTCGCCACTCTGGCTTCGGTGTCAATATAAACTCCACTCATCTGACGATCTCTCAGCCTCCTGGGCCTCCGCTCTTCGTCGCTACTATCAAGGACAACAACGCTGCGTTTCTGGACAGTTCTACAGCAGCTGTGACGGAGTATGCGCAGCCAGCAGCCACTCTCCCACTCACGATCTCACTCTGGCATCGCAAGTTTGCTCACCACCATATTGCAGGGGTGAAAGCGCTCATTACGTGCGATTTGGTCACTGTTGAAGCTCAAGGTCAAGACTCCACCTGACCCTATCTGCGAGCCATGCTTGGCAGGTAAGATGCATGCCAGTCCATTCCTTAGCACCGAATGGCGCGCTTCTCGTCCCCTTGAGCTTGTTCACACTGATGTGCATCAACTCCCCTACAGGACCATTGCTGCCCATCGCTATTGCGCGAGTTTCATTGATGATTACTCGCGTTTTCGTTTTGTGATCGCAATGAAGGCCAAGTCTGATCTCTTCGACGCTTTCAAGCAATTCAAGGCTTATGCTGAGAACAAGAGCAAGCGACAGATCAAGACACGATCACAAGGGCGGTGGGTACATGAGCAATGCTATGCTTGATTTCACTGCCCAGTGCGGCATTGGAATGGTGTTGCAGGGCGTGCCAATAGGGTGCTTTCCGAGTGCATCACTGCTATGTTGGACGAGTCTGGCCTTCCGATGGCCTTCTGGGGTGAGGCTCTTGCTGCTCTTGTCCACGTCTGGAACAGGTGCCCCACGGAAGCAGTGGAGAATGCCACACCTTATGAGCTGTGGCACTGCCGCAAACCAGACGTCTCTCATCTGCAGGTCTGGGGCTGTACTACCTATGTGCATGTACAGAAGGATAAGCGCAATTCCCTTGCTTCTCATTATGAGAAGTGTGTGTTTATTGGCTATCCACAGGGTTACAAGGGTTGGAAGTTTTACAACCCCACCTCCAAGCGCACAGTCATTTCAGAACGCGCTGATTTTGACGAGTGCTACTTTGTGGCTTCCAAGAGGCGTTCCAATCATCAGAGGCCCCACCAACATTGGTACTGGTAGCTGGTAGTGCAGCTTTCCTTCTCATTGGCGGGTGGGGAAGCATGTAGTAGGTAGCTGCCCTTCTTGGGCCTTCATATACCAGGTACATGTGTGTTACAAGCCAGAAGCTTGTGTTAAGATGGGAGCGCTAGGGAGACCTTAGTAGTGACCTAATAGCTAGGGACTTTGGTCCAGAGTCAATAACTGATATTAGGGAATAATACAGTGAGCTAGCATACCTTTGGTCCAGAGTCAATAACTGGGGGAATAAGACTGTCTACAGTACCTGAAGTTCACTGTGAGTAACTAGAGAATAGCTACAGTGGACTCAGAGGGGTAAGTGTGCTCTATAGTAAACAAATGTAAACAAGTCAGCCACAGAGCGGACACTACATACACTCCAAGTCATTGCTCTGCTTGTGCAGAGCGATGGGAACAAGCTAGAATGACGAACCAAAGTGGTAGTAGGGGTAGTTTTACCCCAGGAATCGAATGGGAATGGTTAGAAGTTCATAGGAGCGCTGTATGGCGCAATATAAGAGAAATGAATAGTAAAAGGGGCGAAATCACCCAAAGTAACACTGTGTGTCCACCCAAATTGGGAGTTGAACTCTGCGACTGCACTGCCACATGGCGCACACAGATAAGATACTAAAATTACTACCGCTAGATCGCAAAAATAAAGGGGGTTGGCATATATAAGAGGGTTCTTTGGTAGATTTACAGCATCTCCAAGATGCCACGCCAACAGGGACGCCAGGAACTTCTTTCCGAGCGTGATGCTGCACTTCACGTCGTACAAGCCACACAGCTCCGTCATCGGGAGGAGGAGATCGATGAATTGGCCAAAACCAGTAGTTCAGCTTCAGCTGAGTCTGATGATAATTCAATTCTTGGCTTTTTCATGCCCACCCCTCCATCCCCTCCTTCTCCTATCACCCCACCATATTTTATGCCAGACGACTCATCCTCCGACTCAGAGTCTTCTGATGGTGGTGACACTGATGGTGCAGCTCGGTTGGAGCACCTTCGTTGTGCAATCACTGCCCTTCATGATGAGGTTTTGCGAGCTCGTGTGCTCCATAACCCTTCCGAACCACCCATGCGTGCACCGCAGATTCAATTACTAGAGCATTTTGCAGACCACCGCCCAGACCTTTTCCGAAAGAAGCTTTGAGTTGACCCAGAAATTTTTGATGATATTTGATCAGATTAGCGACCACCCTATTTTCCAGAGCAGGTCCAACAACCCTCAGCTACCTGTTGCTCTACAGCTTGCCATTTTCCTCCACTGTGCAGACCATTACGGGAATGCCATCTCCCTTGAAGATGTTGCACAGTGGGCAGGAGTTAGTGTTGAATCAGTTATCAACTGCACAAACCGGACCATCACTGCCCTTCTTGACCAACATGATGCCTTCATTCAATTTCCTCAGCCCAACTCTGTTGATGCTGAGCGAGCAAAGGCTTACACAGAGAAAGCGACCTGTCCGGAATGGAGAAATGGATTTTTGGCAGGTGATGGATCTGGACTTCCACTATATCAGAAACCTGGATGTTTTGGTGAAACCTTTTATGATCGAAAATCCCGTTATTCATTAAATTGCCAGGTGAATAACAAATTCAGTGATTACCTTGTGATTATTCTGATGCATCACCGAAGGCAGTGATCATGCATCATAACCTCCTTATTGTGGACTATGCTCTGGGCCAACCTGGCAGTGCACATGATGCATATGCATTCCAGAGCACAAGAATTGCCAAAGAACATACAACACTGCTTCAGGCTAATGAATAGATGTGGGCTGACAGTGCTTACCCATTGACCAAATGGAGTGTTGCCCCATTCAAGAAGCCTACTCCGGAACGAGAAGATGTGCAATTACTACCTGTCCAAGGTAATTTTATTTATTTTTCCCCGATTTATTTTGAGACTTACAGGATGAAGGTGCGGGTGCGGGTTGAGCATGCATTCGGGGCTTTGAAAGGGCGCTTTCAATCACTGCATGAGCTGTGACTCCCCATCCACTCCGACAGCTGTTAATATTGGAGTGCTAGGGAGACCTTAGTAGCGACCTAATAATGGCTAGGGACTTGGGTCCAGAGTCAATAACTGGTATTAGTAGGTAATACAGTGGACTAGCATACCTTGGGTCCAGAGTCAATAACTGGGGGAAAGTGACCTCTGGACCCTCTACTTAAGTATTCTAGAGATAAGGTACCATCTGTCAAAGATATATGAAAGTGGGAAGAGAAAGTGCGGTGCACATCAAGTACACAATATGTGAGTGACATCAGTGGGAACAGATGGGAGGAAATGCGGAGTAAGGGGTGATGTGATATATGGTTGTCAGGGGAATTGATGGGAATGATAATTAACACCTAGAGATGCGAAATCACCTCCAATAACAGAATGACCAGGGTTTGCAAACTTACCTCGAGGGTTTGTGTTCCCGTCACCTGGCATCACCCCCTGTCCAGTTGAATTGAGCTGCACGGAGCACTTTAAGTAGGCCTTGCGAAGGCTGGGCACATGGTTAGTTAATTGATGGTGTGATCAGCGAGAGACTTACTAGGCAATGTGATTGCTCACGCACACGGTAAACTTTTGTGGTTTCTGTACATACTCCGGGCCCCACTTCTCGTCCTCCTTGAACACAAGCTGAGCTATGACCTCATATATCCCATTCTTATCTCTCGCTGAGGGCTTCTCAGTGGGCTCCGGATCGCGGTTTTTTTTATTTTCATGAAAAAGCACAACGCAGTCGGCAGGGTGGTGAACGAGGTGGTCGACGAGGATGTTCATTTGCCCGGGGGTCCAGTATACACTCTTCCCGTTGTTGGCTTTGGGAAGCTGAGATGGAGCTGGAGTACGAGGGGGTGCAGGTGCACGAGAGGGTGCAGGTGCAGGTGCAGGTGCAAGTGCAAGTGCAGGTGCAGGTGCTGGGGCTTTGGCTCCTTTCGCTCTGCCTCTGCCCCTCAACGTTTCGGTGCCTCCCGTTGGTGGGGCACCTCGGGCAGCTTGCTTGGTGGACCCTCGTCCTCTCTGAGAGCTGATTGTTGCCATCAATGATGATTTTGCACTCTGCACCAGGCATGCAGACCATTGTAATATACATGGCTGTTCGGGAGCCATATTTTACAAACTCCGACAGAACGTGCCAACATACTCAACACCATGTCAGCGTCAAGTCAGCGCCACTCCGGGGTTGACTTGAACACCACTATTAATCTTGATGCCTAGGAGCTGAGTGGTAGGACCTAAGTCGCACAACTTGTGACTTGCGGCCTGTGGGTCTGCGCACTATGCGCCATGTTCCATGCCCTTGGTGTGCACCAATCTCAGTGAGAGTTGCTTCATACCATTTCTCAGCATCAGGAGGCCAGATTGCCTCAGCATAAGTGCGAGGTTCCGCAGCAGAGCTCAAGACGGCCATATCAGAGTCCTCATCCTCATCATCATCATCATCATTGATGTTTCTCCTTCGGCTGGTGACGACACCACTGGCTCGACCCAGGCTGTGCTATCTGTATCATTTCACGCCGTCATTCAGCTCAGCCAGCTGCATGTTGAGCCTTGTACAGCTTATTCCATAGATTGAACTGCTGACCCCGGAACTGTTGTTAGTAGCCTGGGCATTACGGAGCTGTTGTGCGGTTGCTTCGTTCCTCATCACAGGCCCTTTGAACTAGAGGGTCAGCTGCACGAGGGGTGCTACGTACAGCAGGGACCTCAGTACATGAGCATCGAGCAGTGGCAGTGTGGCAGTCAACAGATGGGTGGTTGACCTTATCAGCACAGGAGAGCAGACTTCTATTCATCACCAGCATGGGTCAAACTCACTGTTGTTGAAGACATTTAGTGTGCCATCTAATGGGTTATTGTGTTACAAGCCAGAAGCTTGATGCAGCGGACTAGCCACTTGGTGGGTCGACTCAGGGAGTGCTAGGGAGCTAGGACTGGAGTCCACTGTGTACAGTGGACTCTGAGGGCTAAGTGCACTCTACAGTAAACAAATGTAAACAAGTCAGACACAGAGCGGACACTACACTACAAGTCATTGCTCTGCTTTTGCAGAGTGATGGAAACAAGCTAGACACACTTCAATCCTGTGGTCGAAGGTAGGCCTTCTAGGCCTGTAGAGTTTACTGGAGTCTTGGATGTTCCTGAGCTGCGCAATAATCTACTGTCCATGCTGCATCTTACCAAGAATTGTGGCTTTGTTGTGGACATCAACTCGACGCATATGACCTTCTCAAGGCCTCCTGGTACTGCCCTTGTCGTCGCTCTGATCAATTCTAGCAGTGCTGCGTTCCTAGATGGCTCTACGGCCGCTCTATGGCACAGGAGGCTTGCCCACCATCATTTGGTAGGTGTTAGGACAAAGATGCATGCTAACCCATTCCTTGTCATTGGAGGTGATTTCGCATCTCCATATGTTAATTATCATTCCCATCAATTCCCCTGACAACCATATATCACATCACTCCTTACTTCGCATTTCCGCCCATCTGTTCCCACAGATGTCACTCACATATTGCGCACTTAATGTGCACTGCACTTTCCATTCCCACTGTCATATATCTATGACAGATGGTACCTTACTGCTAGAATACTTAAGTAGAGGGTCCAGAGGTCGCTTTCCCCCAGTTATTGACTTTGGACCCAAGGTATGCTAGTCCACTGTATTACCTACTAATACCAGTTATTGACTCTGGACCCAAGTCCCCAGCTATTAGGTCGCTACTAAGGTCTCCCTAGCGCTCCCATTTTAATAACCGACTGGTGACAGTGTATGCCCACCAGAGGTTGTTAAGATGGGAGCGCTAGGGAGACATTAATAGCGACCTAATAGCTAGGGACTTGGGTCCAGAGTCAATAACTGGTATTAGTAGATAATACAGTGGACTAGCATACCTTGGGTCCAGAGTCAATAACTGGGGGAAAGCGACCTCTGGACCCTCTACTTAAGTATTCTAGAGATAAGGTACTATCTGTCAAAGATATATGACAGTGGGAAGAGAAAGTGCGGTGCACATCAAGTGCACAATATGTAAGTGGCATCTGTGGGAACAGATGGGCGGAAATGCGGAGTAAGGAATGATGGTGATATATGGTTGTCAGGGGAATTGATGGGAATAATAATTAAGATATGGAGATGTGGAAATCACCTCCAATAACACTGGATGCCAAAGGTTCTGAACTCAGCAACTTACATTCAATAGATCTTGGTGGCTTCTGGACTATAGACAATACCTGTGAGAAGGGCCTTGGCCTCCTATGCCGCTCATCTTCCCATCTTTGGACAGGAAGAACATCTCAGTGCCACAAAAAAGTGTTACTTTGGGTGATTTCGCCCCTTTTACTATTCATTTCTCTTATCTCGCACCATACAGTGCTGCTATAACTTTGTAACCATTCCCATTCGATTCCTGGGGTCAAACTACCCCTACTACCACTTTGGTTCATCATTCTAGCTTGTTCCCATTGCTCTGCACAAGCAGAGCAATGACTTGTAGTGTAGTGTCCGCTCTGTGGCTGACTTGTTTATATTTGTTTACTGTAGAGCGCACTTAGCCTCTGAGTCCACTGTAGCTATTCTCTAGTTACTCACAGTGGACTCCAGGTACTGTAGACAGTCTTATCTACTCCAATCTATCTAGTTACTCACAGTGGACTCCAGTCCTAGCTCCCTAGCACTCCCTGAGTCGACCCACCAAGTGGCTAGTCCGCTTCATCAAGCTTCTGGCTTGTAACAAACACAAATTGAGAGAGCTCAGTGACCATGTTGAATGGCTTCAGTTTCCCTAACACAAGAACTGAAGAATGAAGGTAGGTGATTCAGCTGCATCAAATGACATTAGCATGGAAGTCATTTGCTTGAGAGGTTGCAACTTACTCTGCATTGTTTGCTGCAGAGGTGTCTTTGTTGTAGCCAATGAAGGCCTGCAGGAGCATGGTCTGCCTGATGAAATACTTCAGCTTTGCAAGGTCCAGGGTGAGGATGTCATGTCATAGAAGTTGCCACATTTGTATAGGACTTTCAGTCAGATGAAATGTTGTAGTCAGTGCGAACAAGACCACCAGTCTGTGGGAACTCACTGTGGACATCATTGTGAACCATCACACCATACTAAAGGCTAACAGTGCTGTCATCATTTTTAAGGATCAGCAAGCAACTTCACTGGTGGTAGCCAGAGAGATCAGGCTGCACAACCAACCTTGGTGGATATGGGGATTTGAGTTCTGCATTGGTGGGACAGAAGGATGTAACCCTTGCATGAAAGACCTCATTTGTGGATCAAAGAAGAGCAGCAGAAGATGTCAATTTACATGCTCTCATTGTGGTTGGATATCAAAATGGTTGACCATTGAGCATGCCAAGGGCATAGTGCACAACACGCACCTCAAGATGGCTGATGTGTGTATTATACACTGGCACTCCTATCCTGTGTCCCCTTAACTTGAAGTCCTATTTGTGACAATACCCCTTTCAACTAGACAGCTGCTCACACATACCTCATACATTACATCAATGTTTTTTTCTTGATGCTTTGTAAAGTCCTTGATGGTATTTTGTATACGTGGTGAAAAAAATTGCTTCCAGAAAGTGACCACCGGGGGGGGGGGGGGAGTTAAGACCAATGAGCATGAGACACGAAATAAATTTATCATTCCCTGATAGTGACACATCATATGAGTTTGGGCTACACATCAAGCCTACCTACAAGAGATGCTTTGTGGTGAGTCTCACAGGGTCTGAAGCCAATGTCAGCATCTGAAGCTCCACCACTGACTCTAATAACTCAGAAAGCACTGTTTTGCAAAAGGACTAGCATGGCATGGAACACATAGAAGACTGAGTCTGTGATTCACCCTGTGGCTTGTTGGAAGTTTAGGCTAGCTGTGCCTTTCACATGCCTCAACAGCTATATAATCCCAGCCTCCATGGATATAGATGCTGCAACCCAGTAACTGGCCTAGTGTTCTATTCAAAATGCTGCCTAAAGCAACTCAATCACTAGGCCTGAAACAACTTGCTCTGTACAAGGCTGAAATCAGAGTGGGTACTGCCAAAGTGCACTGTCCAGCAGGATCTGCAGAAGACAGCCTGTGGGTATGATTCTTGAACTTGAAGTCCATTTGTCAACATGAAATTCAACAAATGGCATCACTGGTATTGCATCAACAACCCCGGGCCCAGCACTTGCAATGCCTGGGTGACAACCCATTTCTCAGCCTCAGCAAGAGTACTACATGTTCTGTGGAACTAGATCATCACTCTTGCTTACCTGTCACACATGTAATAGTGGAATCTACAAGCAGCCATCACCTCACAGGCACAGTTGCATAGCAAAGGGCACCATGCATGACTGGGAGAATTTTGTTTGCCCACAATGTTATCTGCAGCTACCTGAAGTCATCAGGCACGGAGCTGGAATCCCCATGGGTTGCATCTAATTATGAGGTGCCTTCCCCCAGTTTGGTTTCCTAGGATATGGAATGCAATTCCATAGAAAGATGACTTGGCCACTCATCTATCTGACAGTGAAGCTGGGCACAACCTCAGATGCTTATCTGCATACCTCAATAATGCTTGACTTACAATCAGAGTATCAGGTTAGCTAGCCCAGGAAACATATACTAATTTCATCACTGGAAATGTACAGTACGGGGTATGCAACAGGCAACCTGCCTATAGCAGCCTGGAAGACCTGCTCTGTGCCTTCCTTGAAGAACCCTTCCTCTCTGCTGTTGCAAAAGCAAAGAACATGGCTAACCAGCACCTGAACACTGAAACAAACCCTAGTGTGACCTCCACCATCAAGAGAGGTGGTGTGTGCAGTCTGTTCATATGCACCAGGGGGTTCACAATCCACTCCCACACTCACTACCAGGAGCTCAGAGTGCTGGTGGAGTGGTAAGTGTATTAGTAACCCACAACACTATGATGTTCACTCATGAGTGCACACACAGGAACATGTTTAATTTTGTGATTGCGTTCACCACCAGCTCTGTATTGCAGTCAGAAATCCATCACTCTATTTCCACCATGATTTGGGAGGCTGCAATCAACCAGTGACTGGATGGTATCTGGAACACTTCAGGTTACCCCCCCCTGTAGGCTCTTAGCCTATATTCTGCCTTTTAAAAATATAGGCTAAGAGCCTCTTTTTCCATGGGGCGTCCCACAGTAAAACAACTTTTTAGGACATTGCCAGGGATGCTATTTTAGGTCATATCGTGACATCATCTTGGTGGGGCACAGGATGGCTAGAACACCCAAGATATCTTGGAACACCCATGGACCATCCATGGGACTTTCAAAGTGGGGAAAAAAATCGAATTTTCAAACATGTTTATTTTACATTTTAGACCATATTCAGAAATTCTTGGGACACCCAAGGTGAATATCTTGGGACATCCAAAATGTTATGCTTGGGTGTTCCAAATGGAATTTTAAAGAAATGTGTATTGGAATGATCTACCACTTATAGGAATACTCTTTGGTAGTATATGTGTACCTATAGTGTCTGTCATAGTCCAAGGAAAGAGAGAAAAACCTTTAATACAGTAAAAGGTTGTTTTAGGACAATAATAACCCAATTAAGCTAGTATAGAATGACTTAGGGAGCTTTTACCAAGTGTATGTCTAGTGTTTTAGTGATTAGAACCACCCCCACACCCCTACATACCCCTACATGCTATAAATAATATGATTTATAGGGGTTTTATTTAATTTTGGACTATTTTTGCTAAGCAAACTGTCTAAATATACTCCCTCTGCTCAATAAGTACTGGATAAACTAGTGGGATCACTTGGATACTTGTATATCAGTAGATCTATCCACACATACCCCTAATTGACCGCAATTTTCGCTTATAAGGCCCCTAAAACCCTTAAAAAGAAGTAATTTGCTGATAAAAACTCTATATTAGATGCATTTTGGCCAGTCAACTGTACTGGCATACCTTCCTGCCTTCACCAATGCTTGCAGCTCTCTTCACCTTGTAATTGCATTGGATTTGCCCATAGACCCTATATGAACTCTCTTCCATCACATTTACTTGTCATTATGCCTGCTTCCATTATCTGTTGGTTGTTGCATTTCCCTCGTACCTGCTGCATTTATATCATGACAATTGTTAGGAACAGTTTTCATCTTCTCTCTTTTTCCTTTATCTAATCTTATCCATCCCTTTCATATGTCACATATTCCACATCATTCCATTATGTTCTATCACACATCACATCATACCCATGTTACTTAGTATATATACCTGACCTTTACTTTACTTTTCCCCATTCTTGCGCTTGTTACTTGTTACTAGGTACGATAGCGCATCTGTAAGTCGAACTACTAACCAATGTTACTTGTTACTAGCATTTCTGGTGCTCGCTGAGTCCCATTGCTAAGTGTTCCCTAACATTAGCGCAAGAATACCTAAAGCGATCCGATTCGACGCTGTTATGTCTCCACCCTCCCCTTTCCTGGAACTGAGCAATGATTCTCATTGCTTACTTCCCTCCCTTTCCGAGACACACAGAATACCTGCCCTCTAGACGCTCCCTAGCGGTTGAGCTTGTCTATGAGTGAATCATCATGGACTTTACACCCATCGCATCCACCTCAGGCGTTTGGGACCAACGCTCCCCCACCGGGGCTACCTCACGGATGTCGTCGTCCCCAACTCCTACCCAACCCATAGCTCCCATCCCCACCCAATGGTCAGACCAACAAAATCTGATCATGCAATTGCAAGCCGAGCTTGCATCTCTTCGAGCTGAGCTCAGAGACCGACCTCGTGCTGAACCCTCTCCCACCGGTTTCCGTGCTGTGCCCTCGAGGTACGGCAAGGAACCCGAACATGGCTGAGTCCCACCTCATGTAAACATTCCTAGAACCACTCCTCCTCCGCCCTCTCCCCCGTCAACGTGGCACTTCTT
This sequence comes from Hydnomerulius pinastri MD-312, assembly GCA_000827185.1. NCBI lineage: Eukaryota > Fungi > Basidiomycota > Agaricomycetes > Boletales > Leucogyrophana > Leucogyrophana pinastri. Next base: position 25,689 of record KN839874.1, on the reverse strand, counting down.
GGATGATAACATAGAACTTGTCACCCACTCTTCCAAGGGTTTCGCTGCCAAGCCCAACAAGTACGATGGCAACAAAAAAACCTTCAACCAATGGATGCGGACCGTCCAACTCTACATCTGGTCCAACCCTGACTGTCTCCCCAACAACAGGGCAAAGATTCTCTTTGCTCTCTCGTACATGACGGGAGACAACACCGCTGGTTGCTTCGCCGACCTCTTCGTTGACAGTGAGATGGCCCCGGGTAAACCCCAGTGGTCTTGGGAACGGTTTCACACTGAGCTCAAGACCACTTTCCAACCCATGACCTGGAAACGCGAAGCCAAGGACGAGATGCTCTCCATCAGGCAGGGCAAAGGTTCAGTTGAGGACTTTTTCCTCCGACTCGAGATGGCGGCATACAATGCCAACTACAAGCTCGACCACCACACCGGCCTCCTCATCTCCATCCTCCGTCGGGGCATCAACTCCGATATCATCGACTTCGTCGAGAACTGTCACCCCCAGCTCCTCGACGAACGCAACTACCTCGACTGGAAGATAGCTGTCATCAAAGCCGAGGCTACCCTTTCCAAGTGTGCCCATCATAAAGGCGCCAAAACCCTTTTCTTCTCCGTCCCAAACCAATCCTGGTCTTGTGACCCTCAACCCCCCTCCACGAGGCCATCCCCCCCCCACTTCCCACGTCTATACCTCCACTCCCAAACCCGTCGAGACCCAATGTGATGGCACAGGTGTCGTCTATGGTGGCGCAGGTCGCCCCATGGACATTGATGCCCAATCCCATTGCGGCCTCTGTTGGAAGTGTGGCGAAAGCGGCCACATCTCACACAACTGCCCCAACAAACAACGCTTCAAGGTCGTCCGCCGCATCAACGACCAGGGAATGGTTGAGGGGACGTGGTATGAATTGGAGAAGGCGGAGAAGAAGGATTTTCCCAAGGGTCAGTGAGCGCTGGTGTCCACGCGCTGACCCCCCCTACTACCCCATGTAATACTTCTATGCATAATACAAACCGTTTTTCCATGCTAGAAGTTGAGGGGAGTGAGACACCAGAGGTCGAAGTCGAGCAGCAGAGCACTCCTTCCTTGAAAACAACTGTGCAGCAGCCGAGTGCTCTGGTTAGAATCCTGAAACGACCAATGAGTGGTAACGAGGCTGCGGTGCGCCCTTCCACCCCAAGTTGCAAAGGTAAGGAGCAGGAGACAGAGGTTAAAGTGCGCCCTCTTCGCAAGAGGCCTGCTGTTGATCCAAGCTCAGGAGGAAAGTCGAACAAGGAACCAAGTGCGCCTAATGACAGGCAAACAGGTGAGGGAAGCCCAGGCTCTGCTCCGTCTGGGGAGCATCCAATCAAGAGCACGAGGAGCCGAATTTGACAGACTGGACAAGCTGCTCCGTGGTCGCTCAACTGGATGAGTAACCAAGTAGTCAGACAGAAAGCCGAATGCACCGAGACCCACCTATGATCCTTCATCCATGAGTCACGCTGCCCCGAAGTAAACAGTGAGCTAGTCAATGAGCTCAAGGGCATGACAGACGAGGAATGGATCTGGGTGCTCGCAGAAATGAAGTCGAAAGGACGATATGTTTGAGGGTCAGGAAAGACCAGTCTTGAGCTACCAGTGCTCATTGAGACCCTTGATGATGCCCGAATCTTCGAGCTCAAAGCCCTGCTAGACAGTGGGTGCATGGGCTCGATGATCAACTCCAACTTCGTGTGCGCGAAAGGCATCAACACCTCGAAACTCCCTCGCCCTATCTCAGTGTACAATGCAGACGGAACCTTGAATGCCGACGGAAAGATTTCTGAGTATGTCGTGCTCAAAATGTCTGTAGGTGAACACACAGAGTGCATCCTGCTCGGTGTCACCAATCTGGGAAAGTCATCAATGTTCATAGGCCACGATTGGCTAAAGAAACACAACCCGAACATTGACTGGGCCAAGGGAACCGTCGAACTGAAATGTGGCGAGGACTGTTTCCCCACAGACTGGTTCGAC
>KN839874.1:0-14930 GCA_000827185.1 Hydnomerulius pinastri MD-312 | reverse complement strand
TGTCTCTTTTCATTGGCCAAGAATGGCTGCTATTTATACTAAATACATTGTGGCTGTGTTAAGGGACTACATGTCCTTAAATAGCAGCTAAAGGCCAAGAGGGGAGCAGGATTTGGAGCCGAGACACCCACCTCTCAGCACATGGGGCACTTAGTGGTCCTCGGGGTCCTTTCTCAGACCCAGTAGATGTTTTCAAGCTGTTTCTGCATAATTCTTTTTGTGCAGGTGTAGCAAAGAAGTCCTAGTAGTACATGTTGTGCAGTACACTTATAGCAACACATACATGCAATATCTGACGAGAGAAGTGCTGTAGAACACGCAGGAAAATGATCTTGAGCTCAACTTAGGAGATCAACAAAGTCATGTGACTTTAGGAGACATACGAGCGACGAGACTCGATACGAGGTAGGCTCGCCGTCAAACTCACACCTCACACTCACCTCACTCCGCCGCACAAGAGCCCACTGGAACAACTCCATGCTCGTGGATATGGTCGGGTCAGTATGTCAAGTTCGAGATGGAGTCCAAATCTAGTACGAAGACAGCCTCCGCATCCAGCACTCACAACCTTGCTGCGTTATCTGGTGCGGACCTCAAGATTAGCAAGCAGTCGCTCGTACTCAGAATAGATGGCCACCTCTGTGAGCCGATAAACGCCCGCATTTCCTGTCTTACCATGCCACCATCTGATCCCTCGTTTGAGTCTCCACCATCCTCCGAACTCACGTGCTCAGGCTCGCTCCTTACCTGGGAAATGTCGGACGTCGAGCTCGCTGTATTAATAGAGTCACTTACCTCTGTAGTCAAAAGACATGGTGCATCGAGCAGCCTGCCGAAGCTGATGAAAAGCGCCAGCTTCCCGTACCGTGATTCAAATGGTAAGTTGGTGACTCATTGGAGGAAGGCTTCAAACACATGTTTTAATTTGTATAGACGCACTCGCCTTGATATCAGATGATATAACTCAAAATCTTCGAATGCTCAAGCAGCCGGCCGATCAACGTTTTCGCTGCTACCAGTGTGGTATGGAGATGGACGTGAATAGAGTTCGCGTGCATGTGGGCAAACATATATTATTTTTCATACGAGGGATTGACGAAGCGCTGAATGGTATTCCGGTGAGCCTCTCCCTGGTTTGGTCTCGTTAAACTCATTGTCTCACATCACGCAGGTTGGCTTGCCACTTCCATGCGGGTTTTGCGGCCGCTCGGGCATCCAGACCTGTGCAGAAGTCTACCTTATGAAGCAGAAGGCACCACAGGCCCGCAGCAATTGCCGTCATCAACACAAGTTCAACTATGCTCCAAGTCTCGTCTCCAACGTTTCGACGCCATGCACCAATGTTCCCATCGAATGCCTCATTCCCGGATGCAGAGCCGAAGTCGGATCGAATATAACAGCGGTATGGAAATACAACATGCCCGAGCATATCTGGCTCTGTCATCCGGGATACTCGAGCGATGGAATTGAGGATGGAGTGCCAGTTCCAGCTGCCATGGCAAGAGCTATGCTTATCACGCACGAGGAAGAAGAAATGATTGGGATACCGAGCGACAAGATCCCGCCAAAGGACCACCTTATCTCGTACAGTAATGCAAGTGAGAATAACATACCTACGAAACCCAGTCGTGGCAAGCGACAGATTCGTGCAACTACCTCTTCCTCTACCGCTCGTCACTTAAAGAAACATAAGTCTGTTTGATCATTAATTGTTTGTTCTCTAATCTTGCTCTAATCAGTAGCACTTCCCTCGAGTTAGTAGTTGTTTTACTTATATTCCACTAACAAAGTTAGCTATACCAGTACGTAGTCATTTGCTGCCCCAATCTTACTCTGTCCTTTGACTCTCGTCGTCTTTCCTACTTGTCTCCTGCAGCCCTGTCATGCCGAAGCTCGGCACATTGACAGGTGCACCTATGCCCCAGTGCTCGGGGTCCTTGTGAATGATTGAGGACGATGTCGCCGAAACTTTTCTTGCACCCCTCTTGCTAAAGGCTATGAACTACCTGTGTCATTCCATTCTAGGAGCTGATTACAAATATGTGCCTTGATTTCTAAGCCATTAATAAGCAATTTCTCAGCATTTGTAATCAGAGCCTCTGATTACTCAGCCATGTGCCTGAATCTGTCTATTATTAGCTTTGTTACCAGGGACGAGTGTAACAAGTTGACAACTACACCAGATGTACCTGTTGGAATGTAAAGTTGGTATGTTACTGAGTAGTAACACATAGGATTTTTCAGGAACCTTCCAAACACTAGCTCTGACCCAAGAACTTCTCAGGGTCTTGCTAACATGTTAAGAAGCAGACATCTTGCTAGTGAAAGTTATTAGTGCAATAGTAGTGTAGTAAAGATTAGGCTGTATCTTGAGAATGAGCAGTGCTAAAAATATGAAAAAATAAGGGAATGTACAGGGGCATGGTATGGTACTAGCACCATACATTATGAGAGCTGGCAGTGCCTCAATGATTTATTATGTGTAGTTTAGTAGTAAGTCTTCCTGATGGATAGTTATTTAATTGTACTAGTTACTATGACTATATTGGCACCTGTATAACTACAACTGTGTATGAGTCACTACTCATGTACATCACTGGAGGCAGGGGAAGTGGGTGATCACTGCCATCAACAACCTCCAGCATACACTGGATCCAAAGTACGTGGTGGGACTGGAGGAGGAATCAGAGGAAGGGGTACCTGAGGAGGTGGCAGGCCTCAGAGGAGTTGAGGGGGCTGAGGAAGGAGGCAGAGGGAGTGGAGGAACTGGAGGATGAGGGGAGTGATGGGGAAGGTAGTGGTAGTGATGATCAGGAGGTGTAGATAGTTGTGTTTTTTTTTCTTTGTAAAAAAAGAATAGGACTCTGATTGCAGTGGAGAAAACTGGAGCATGGAGTTAAGGTCTGGAGTAAGGTCTAGGTTTGTCAGGATAGCAGGAATGGAAGTTCTCGACAAGTTCTGATGTGTGTTTGAGTTCCATAGTGAGTAACCAAGAGGTTTCTTCATCAGTACCTTCATATCCAACCCAATGCACCAGGTACAGGATTTGGCAATGTCATCATTGCTGGTCAATTTTGAAGTCAAGGATCTTGGAGATTTCAAATTCTGGTTCTCCATCAACTTTGACTGCTGGAGGCAGAGGTTGGATGTGATTAGGGATTGTGTTCAGAACAGAGGGTTCGAGTTGGGAAACATAAAAAATGAGATGAATGGAGTGCATAGAGTCAGGGAAAGGAAGTGTGAAGGAGTGGGTTCCATCTTGGGAGGTGTACAGACCAAGATTCTTCTCAAAGAGTTTCTTGGAGGGTTGGGTGGAATAGAAATATTTGGCTTTCACAAAAACCTGGTCACTAACTTTGAAGTCCAGCACCAGAGTGCATCTGGCATCAGTGGGACCTTGGTATCGCTGCTGTGCATGTGCCATCTCCATTTGGAGGAATTGATGCAAGTCTTTGAGGTCAACTGCATATTCATGAGTGCAGGCAGAGGTGAGATCATGTTCTGGGTAGATAGCCTTTGTTAGCAAAAAAACGGAGTTACTCCAGTGGTGGCAGATGGAACATTGTTGTAGGCAAATTCTACTAGTGTTAGGTAGTGTTTAAAAGTCCAGTTCAGTCCAGTTTTTTGCTATTTTTTCACGCAACTGGACCACAACTGGTTTTTTAATTAAACAGTTGCAACCAGTCTTTTAAAAGACCAGTTGCATCATGAAAGACTGATCACAACTGTTGCTTTATACACATAATTAGTACTTTTAAGTAGTATATGTTGGTGCTAATATAGTGTATGCCACATGTATAGCTTAATCTAACACTAATTTCATCAATATACTACTGTATAACTTCAATAACTCACAAAAACTCAAAATAAATCAGGAACAATCAGGAAAATAGGGAAAAATAGGGGGACACTTTTCTAATTAAGCTGTGGCTGTGTGGACCAGTTGCAACTGGTCTTAACTGGTCCTAAAAGATTGGTTTTTTTCAGTCTTTGATTCTCAAAAAGTAGGTAACCCACAACTGCAGTCCAGTTGCAATCAGTAGAGGTGAAGTGAAGGTAGATGTTGAGGGCTTTTCCAAGGGAGTGGAAGACACGGGGAACTTGAAACCTTTGTTAGAAGTGATGTGTGAGGGAACTCCATGCTTGGAGAATGCATGAAGGAGGAATAATTTTGCTAACTCTGGAGATGTGATCATATTGTGAGTTGGGGTGAAGATGCATTGTTTAGATAGTTGGTCAATGACTACAAGAATAGTGGGAAGCTGGAGGACAGAGGGAGTTGCTCAATGAAATCCATGGAGATGGAATTCCACGGTTTCTCCAGGATGGGGAGTTGTTTGAGGGTACCGTATGGGTGATGTCTAGAGACCTTGGCTTGGGAGCAGGAGGTACAGGAACTGATGTAGTCCTTCACATAGGTTCTAACTCCTGGCCAGGTATATTTGTGATGGATGAGCTCAAGGGTGCAATTCTGACCAAAATGTCTGGAGAGGGGATGGTCATGCTTGTAATGGAGTACTTGGAGACGGAGATTATTGGCTTCCGGTACATAGATCCAGTTGTCTAGACAAAGGAAACCATGCAGATCTACTGACCATTGTGAGTTGGAGGGAGGGTCAAAGAGGTGGACAACAGCCAGAGGATTGGAAGGGAGTGTGGACAGGATATTCTAATGGAGTTGCTCGACATTGAGGATAGAACTTGCGTGGAGAATTGGGTGGACTAGGATAGTTGCTCGGAGTGATGACACAAGCTGTTCCTGAGTGAATACTGGTTGGGGGTTGTGGGGATTGATGTGAGTGTAGTCCTTAACCCCCTCTTTGAGGTAGATGTCCCAGTGTTTAGTGAGGGCATCAGGCTTAGCTCCAAGATGTCTAGGGCAGAAATGAATGATGAGGTTAAGCTGGGAGAGGAACTCTGACCAGTGGGTCAGGAGTTTGGAGGTGGAAAAATATTTGAGATTTTTGTGGTCAGTGACAACATTGATGGAAGTACCAGAACCTTCAAGGTAATGGCACCAGGAGTGGAATGCTTCATGGATAGCCAATAATTCCTTGTCGTGAGTGTCATAATTGAGTTCCAGAGCAGTGAGAGTATGGGAGTAGAACACAACCGGGTGGATTTCATTATCCGGACAATGGATGGAGAGAATTCCAGCAATAGCATAGTTAAAGGTGTCAGTCTCCACCATGATAGGAGTATCTGAAATCCAATGGGTAAGGATAGGCATGGAGGTGAAGGCATCCTTGAGGTTCTGAAGAGAGGCTTGACAATTGGTAGAGAAGTTCCACAGAGTATTCTTGTGGGTGAGGTGGGTTAACAGAACAACAATATTGGAGTAATTGAAAATGAAATGGTAGTAGAAGTTGGCAAAACTAAGGAAGGACTGGATGTCCTTCACTTTCTGAGGTTCCGGCCATTCCTGAATAGTCTGTATTTTGTTGGCAGACATAGTCAAGCTGTTGGGGGAGAGAAAGAAACCAAGATATTCGACGGAGTTGGAGTGGAATTCACATTTCTCAGGTTTGGCATAGAGGTCATGTTTCCAGAGATGATGGAGAACCTCGCAGATGTGTTCTTTGTGAGAGGCTTCATCCTGCAAGTAAATGAGAATGTTGTCTAGGTAGACCACAACACAAACGTCAAGTAAATCAGCAAAGATTGTGTTGACAAACTGCTGAAAGGCTGCCAGAGTGTTGGTCAGACCGAATGGCATAACTAGCCATTTATAGGAACCATATTGCATGTAGAAGGCAGTCTTCCATTCGTCTCCCAGGGCAATGAGGACAAGATGGTAGATGTGTCAGAGATCGATCTTGATATATATCTTGCTGCAGCTTGGAGAGTTGAGGAGGTCAGAAATGAGTGGGAGGGGATAGCACTCTTTCTTTGTGATTTTGTTGAGTCCTTGAAAGTCAACACAAAGGTGGAGTGAACTGTCTTTTTTGTGGATGAAGAGGACCGGAGCAGTGTAAGTGGAGGAGGAAGGACAAACAAAGCCAGAGGTGAGATGCTCATCCAGGACGGAGAGCTTTGAGCTCTGTCAGAGATAGGGAGTAGAGGGTACCAAGAGGAGGGGAGGTACCTTCTTCCAGATTGATCTTCAAGTTGTACTCCTGGTGTGGGGTGAGCTGGGAGGCTTTACTTTTGCTAAAGACATCAGCAAAGCCATGGTATTCTGGAGGAACACCAGAAAGATCAACTGGATCAGATTTCATGGAAGAGGACCAGAGGGTACTTTCCTCAGGGCAGAGCTGAAGGCTGAATTGCATACCACCCTCCAACCAGGATGCTAGAGCAAACATGGCTGCATTGATGGGGGTAATGTGAGGTGCCTTGCAGTTGGAGAAACACGGCAGATCGGGGGGCTCTGGAGTAGTCAGAGGAGTGGGATTCAGAGGCTGCAGAGCTGACATTGATGGTATTGGCATGTCCCACAAAGGTGTTTGGAATGAGATACTGCCCAATACCCAGTCAATCAATAGATTGTAGTGGGTGAGCCAGTTGTGTCCTAGAACAAGTGAGCAGGTGAAGTCCAACGGGGTTACATAAAATATAGCAGAGGTGATGTCACCAGTTTGAAACTGGATAGAGAGATCTGCAGCTTGGGCAATGGTAGAATTGGAGGTGCCTTGAATAAACAGAGTAAAATCAGAGGAATGGAGTAAGTGGAAATATTGTTTTTTGTTATAGAGGACAGATCTATGAAACAGTGACTAGAGCTGGAATCAATGAGCACGGGAATGAAAGGGATATTATAAGAAGCAATGGTTACATGGGGTACAAGAGAGTTCAGATCAGAGAGAGTGGACACGTTGAGGCAGACCTCCTTAACTGCATGGTCAGGGTCAATGCAGCCTCCTACCTGTGTGAAGTTGGGGAGGCTGCTATCTATTTTTTTTTACCTCAGAGAAGGCCTCCAGTTTTGGTTTCAGAGTTGTAACCATTTTGGCAGCATGGGGTTTCTCACTAACCAGGTTGCTCATTAGAATTATCCATGTCTGGGTGGTGTGAGACCCAACCTCCCTACACCCAACAACCACTGGGGAAGTTGGCTGACTTGTAAAACCTCTGGACAATAGAGTAATAAGTAGCACCTGGGTGCAAAGCATTGACCCAACCTCCCTACACCTGACATCCAACCACCTGCCTGCCTTGAACACTTCCACAAAACAACATCCAACCCACTATGAACATTGAAATAGAAAGCACAGGTAATGGCTTGCTTACCAAATGCTCTGAGATGTCTTGGGGGTGGTGTATGTTGCAAAATCAGAGTGGTTGACGGACCTGAGACATTTGTAGCTAAACTTGAAAGCCATATGGAATGGGTACTTATGTTGCTGCACAAATGCTTCTGGTGTGCTTTGTGAGTGAAGTATGATATTTTGTCCTGCTTGGCAGCCCACTAACTCTGACATGGGCTCCCCACTCAGGTGTGATGGTACACTGTATGTGTGAGTGCAACAATGCAGTGAATTCTGGAGGACTCTGACCCACACCCACTTTTTCACTAATAGTGCCTAGCAAATCCACCTATTGATAGTACATAGAGTGTACAAGAATCCGAGCTACAAAATAATCCTATCCATCAACTGTGTTGATGCAGGTCACCACCTGGCTGCTGTTGCACTACTTCTAAAAGCTGTTCACTCCTGAAGTCAGTGGGCACCCAACTGCCTCCACCACTATGCCCTCTGTGTGCAACCACTCCATGCACTTCTCCACCAACATGTATACCTTGGTTTTGATGGGAAATGTTCTCCTCTTCCACATTTCACCCCCCCCTCCCGGTTGTCATGGTAGCTGAATCACATCTTAGACAAGGGAGGCTAAGGTTGTCTTGAATATGGTCTAAGAAGTGCTGCATCATGCAAGGCCCACAGAGCATAGCCATATTCAAAATGCATACCATTAGGGCATGCACATTGAGACAATCTGGCATCATGGCCTCACAGCACATTGTCACATCTGTCAAGTCAGTTAGTTTTCATCTCTGGCATGCACTGCACTCCTCACTCACTCAGTACAACTCAGACAGGTGGTTAACTCATGAATGTTTGCAGCTATTTTTGCTCTTCCTGTGATGGTGCAAACTCTGGGATAGAACGCAGCAGGGCTTTGCCTTTGTCCTTTTGCTGAGCAACAATGGCCAGGTTAAGAGTTTTGATGACTGCAGTGGCTCTCAGCTGGAGACAATTATGACCAAGATTTACAGTTGGCACCCTGGGCCTTGATTGGGCACCTCAGTTATTAATTTTGAGGTTGTTTGACCAATATGGTAATGTTTATTTGAGTTAACATTGAGCGCTCAATGAACTCTGAGCTTTCACTGGAGCTTCAGAATCAGGGCTTTAGTGGGATCTGTTTATGTCACAGTGTCAGAAGCAGCATGCCCTTCTCAAATGCAAGTGAGAGGCAACCATGGAACACAGTGTTTGGGGTCAGGTGATGTAGACATCTCTACATTTTAAAGCTTGTTTCTAGGATAAGAGGATTCTTTACACCAGGAATTACAAGCAGATGCTTATAAGTCTTTAGGCCTTATATACTAGGACTTAGGTGACCTCTTGCAGCATGCAGTGTGCCTCAAGCACTTCAACCATTTCAGGTACTGATTGGACGTTGACCATGAAAACACCCTACCTAGAGTAACTCACTTTCTTGGCTCATTAAATATAGTGTGATCACCTTGAGCTGCTCCTCTGTCACTGGCTGTGCCAAAGAAACACCTCTACAAAACCTACCTTTGCCATTTTCAATGAATGATATGTCTGTCATACTGGGGCTTTGTACCTTTGTCGCTCTCAACTTATGACAATCTTTTGAGCAACAATGAATGTCTTCATTGCAGTACTTAACATGTTAGCTGAGCATGCTTGCAGAACAATTGTCCCTTGAGATTTCCTGGGACATGCACTAGTCAGATGTCTCCAGTTTGATACCAAGCTTGTCAACTCAGTATGTGCATGAGGTCCTCAAGCAAAATGCTCAAGGACACTGGGCCTCACATCAAGAACTGTTCTGAGGACAGAGCAATGACATTGTGACAAGAAGAAACCACACTCAAAACTTCTGAGACTAAAAATGGGTATTGGAGATCAAATTCTCATGCAAGACTGTGGGAATATAACAGGTTTTGTGGTAAGGTGCTGACTAAGGTTGTTGCAGGAAAAGGCAAGTACCAGTCCTTTGAAACAGAAAGAGACTTCATGTGTCTAACAATGAAAAATGAACATCTGTACACTATAGTGGTTCACCCAAGCTCAAGCACTTTGAAGTTCATCAGTGTTGGATCCAACAACATTGGAAAATAGTGTGACAGTGATTAATGTTTGGTGTGGTGCAGCAAGTATTATACAAGAGCATGGGGTGCAGTATGGAGGTCTGGTGCTGGTGACATACATAAGTAGCAACTCATGTACAGTTATAGTCATATACACCATATACACTAGTAAACAATATGGTTGAACAGCTATCCTATCTACTATCCATCTACTAAACTACACATAATAATTATTGAGGCACTACTAGCTCTCATAATGTATGGTGCTAGTACCATACCATACCCCTATACATCCCCTTATTTTTCTCATATTTTTAGCACCACTTGTTCTTAAGATACAGCCTAATATTTAATATACTAACATTGCACTAATAACTTTGACTTCTATGCAACAACTCACTGATGTAGGATTTGTTTGAGGGGTGAACTGAGTTTAGAGTTAGAAGCAAGTGACTCTTCTTTGGGATATCAGTGAACTCTGACTAAAGTCAGTCGTTCCAATCCCAGATCAGGTGTTTGTTGAACACCCATAGCTTGTCATGGTATGGCTCCTTGCCCATGTTGTGGCTGAATATTTCACTCAAGATTGTCCTGCCAACCATAAGCAAATGGAGGAACCAAGCACCAGATGAGTGTTGTAGCTCCTTGCAAAACTAGTGTTTTAAAGTCCAGTTCAGTCCAGTTTTTTGACAATTTTGGAGGCAACTGGACTGCCACCAGTCCTTTTTGTCACTAATTTTTAGGAAACTGCAACTGAAACTGATGACAACCAGTTGTATAGCACTAATTTTCACAAAAATCACTTCATTTCTACATGAATACAGTTGAATCAACATGTTTAAGCTAGAATAGTCTATAATATATGGGTATAACACAATAGATAGTAGATATAGTCATAATCATGTCACTTGCACAAAGTAAAATTGGTTAAAAATATGCAAAATACACCACAAAAGTTATATTTGCATCCAATATTTATACTCAAAGTATCATGTAACTGGTTGTCTACACAACTGGTTGCAACTGGTCCAAGACCAGTCTTTTGACATTGTCAAAGTTGAAGCAACTGCAACTGGATCAGAAGAAAAACTAGCAGAACTGGAAACTACAGTCCAGTTGAAAACAGTTGCAGTCCAATCCAGTTACCAGTCTTTTGTGTAGTTGCCGACTGGACTTTAAAACACTATGCAAAACTTCATGTTCCCTTCATTGACAGCTCCACTAATCACCAGCCATGCCTTCCACTCTGACTGCCAGTACATGTTCCTAAAGCAAAGGTCCACCCAGGCTTCCTTGTAAGCAGCAGGCAAGGGAATGTAACCCGACAACTTTTTCTGATGCATATAAACTGCAATTCAACACTGACTGTAAGTACCCCTGGAAGGATGGCTGTATTCCAGGGTCTTGGGCAGCCCATAAGCAAAAGAACAAGGCTTCCTTTGCACCCAGACATCCTTTTCCATTGCCATCCACTGGCAATGATCTGAAACTCTGTAATGGGCCAAGAGAGATAGGCATGACAGGGAGGCATAGTGAGAAATAGCAATGCAAGTGGATGGATTGACAAACAGTAAACATGTCAGAATGCAATAAGTTGAAAAGGGCTAGACCCTGAGTTGTTTGGCACTTACCAACTGACGTTGAATCATTTTAGTCTTATGTACTAGATAGCTACCCAATCCTTGCAACATTGTCCAAGACCCCAAATTGCAGATCTGGGGTACAGCTACTAGCATAGGAATACACAATGCCATGCAATGTAAAATGACTGAGATGGGGGTGAATATACTCAAATGATATTGCAATGGACAAAGACAATATGCCCAAAAGATTGTCAGAGAGTGAACCCACTGAAGAAGTTAGTTGTTGTTTTCCTTCCATCAAAGCACAGTACAGATCTGAACATGTATAACCATCACTTGCACATTCAAGCCCCATTTCACTGACAACAATGGGTGAGGTGTGACATAAATAGCCTCAATGGTCAGAAGACAACAAGGGAAAACTTGATGCAACTTTGGGACAATAAATGCAGTGTACCATCATCTTTTATGACAAAGCACTCACGTTGCTGCAAGTTGCAGATGGAAAATTATCCTCTAAGAGCCTTGCAATGTCTTTCTTGCTCCTTTTTTCTGTCCTATCATATCATCTTCTGTTTCTCCCTGCCAACCATCGAGATGCCTAAGGATGTCTGCCAAAATTTGCATTCCCATGAGAACAATAGGAAATTCTCCATCCTCAGTGTCATAGCTCAACTATGGGGCCAGGGCCAAAACCTCACTGGGAATGAATTGGTGAACAAATGGATGGACATGCAGGTTGATGGTGAGCCCAAGTGTCTCAGACAATGAGATGGCTAACTTCATTGATCTTTATCAGAACCAGCAGGTAGTGACCAAGGAGAGGAGGACACTGTGACACATGATGAGCTTGGAACATTCACCCTCTACTACAACTTCTGTGGTGATGTGTCTGGGAACATCATCCATGAGTGTACATTGTGCAAGGCAATGATGTGTGAGCAGGTGATAAAGCATGGTGCTGGGTGCATTATGTAAAGGTCCCTGAAACCTGATGTCACATTCCACTGTCTGCATTGCATCAGGAAAGCAGGCAAATGCAGCTCAGAGCCTCAGTCTCAGGCCAACAGGGCATCAGAACTAAAGAAATTGTGGGTGGGTTGTGCCATACATCACACCCGACATCTAGGTGTTTTACATTCATGTATAGAGTTCTTGCCTTGCTGAAAGATTATATTATCTTATTTCCATCTAGCTCACCCAATCACCTTGTGATTATCAGGAAAATATCATGTTCCTAAGCACATCTTATCTGATGTAAGCAAATTGAGTCATAAGGGGAGCAGGCTCTTGAACCTCAACCACAGTAGAATGGTTAGAGACCACCAAGATGGCTGTAGAAGAACTGAGATCAGAGTCTGTGTTCTCAAATGTAGCATCATCGGGTAAACTGCCATCATCAGACAGCCCACCCAGTCCACCATCATCAGGTAGCCTCAGGCTGCCATCACCATCAGGCAGCCCACCATTGGTAGATAGCATGTCTTCTGAAAAAAATTAGTTATTTGGGCACATGAAATAAAATTGACTATAGCTCACCATGATGGTGTGGAATATTCCCCACATCAGTAGGAACTTGAAATTCAGAGCCATCAAAAGGCCCAAAGCTGTCCAAAATCGCGGGGTTAGCAGAGGGGGATTGGTGGTCATCAGTGGCAGAGCTAGTATTGAAGATATCAAGGAAAAGTTCTCATATTGACCATTGATGTTATTCATGGTAGGAAAGGTGTTGATTCCAGCTCCTTCCCCCCATTGGTGCAGGATTTATATGACAATGACCTACCACAGAATAACACTTGCATTATCTTTGGGGGCCTTGAAGTACAACCTTCACAACATCTTTGTTCAGTACAAGTACATTGTGGATTGTACTTAGCAACCTCATTGCTGAGGGCTCTCTGGATCTTCTTACCTTTCAATCTGGAGAGAACATTCCTGCTATTGACATCCATTCTCCTTGCTATCAGCTGTTATCCATGCAAAAAAACCTCCTTGGTTCTGGGTTTTCATGCAGTTACTGCTCCCTCCCAGTATATGATACATGTCAGCACCTGGCAAAGTATTGAATTCTCAGTTAACATGACAACACATATCCTCACTAATGTGTTATTTGGCCACCCCCCACAACTTCTTCAACTTGTCTACATCTCCCACATTTATCTATGCTATCTGGCCAGTCAGAATCATGAGTAAATTCTGAAGCTCCTCATGCTTCCGTTCCCCCTCTTCCTTCACATTAAAGTTACAAAATTATAGCTGCAAGGAACAACATTACCACTATCAAACCACCTCAATATATGATACATGTTGGTTGAGATTCTGCTGGAGATGGTGCTAACATACTTACCCTTCATTGAAATGGAGACTATATGGAGCACTGTGGCTCAGCTGTAGATGTTCTCGGTCAACAGCATTGATAGCACATATCCTCACTATTAGCCAACCCCTACAACTTCTTAAACTGGTCCACATCTCCCACACTCATCTACATTATCTGCAGGTGTTATCTCGCTAGTTAGAATTGTGAGTAAATTCCAAAGCCCCTCATGCTCTCCCCCCCTTCCTTTTATCAAAATTGTGGAGGATATCTGAAGTATAACTGTGAGTAAGTTCCAAAGCTCCTTGTACCCCCACTCCTTCTCTTTCTTTCACATCAAAGGTATAAATTTACAGCTGTGAGGATATCTCAAGCTGTCTCATGGGTTTGTCATTAACTTCAAGTATTCAAGGTCATGTAGCACAGCCCCTATAAATACAACAAGAACCAATATCTGAGTCTGAAGGTGCCCTCATAAAGGTTGCTTTGAAACTTGGAAGCCTATACACTACATTTTTGTGAACTTTGTACCCTTAGTGTTACAATGAACCAAATTCAAGCACCATACTATTCTACATTTTCTATTACCTCTCTGTTGCCCTCTTCACTCCTGTTCCTGCCATCTTTCCCCAAACCTTTGTCAAAGGTGTTGACTTACTGGCATAAAGTGGAATACTGGAGCAAGCTACAAAGACAAAGAACTTGAAGGTCAGGTTCAGTGGAATTTCAGAGGCTATGATGCAGTACTGTACATCCTTGGAAGAGTCTGTCTGCCCCATGGTAGGTAAATTTTCTCCTCACAACAAAGGCCTTGCTAACTCAGGTGGAAAGATCCTTCCAGGAGCTCTGTGTCTCAGTGCAGATGATATCACAAACAGAGCCAGTGACGCCTTGGCTAGGAAGAAATCTACCATCCTCTTGCTTGTAGATGCTTTAAAGAGTATCATTCAGACATGGTGGAACTGATGGACACAGATCACACTGAGAACTTCTGTGCAAAGCACAGTGATATCAGCAAACTTCATGCTGCCATGTACAAGGTTGCTGCTAATGACCCAGTAGGCAGAAGTGGGGCACAGCCACCTTAGGTAAGGACAGTATGAGGACTGGATTTCCTAGAGATTGTAGTTTTACTTCTTCCCCTGCATTTTTACTTCCCATGGAAGTGATTGTCAAGGACCATTATCTTGGCCCTCATCTTGTACACCACTTCTTAAATATGAGCTTACCATGATGTATTGCTAGTCCCAAGTTGCTCTGAAGCTCACCCTCCACATTTGCACAGAAACACTCTATCTGTCTGCCTTCCAATTTACTCTTACTGCTTCTTTAGTATTGTGATGCCAAGTGATCACAAACTGGCCACTAATCTTGCTTGATCATCAACAGCTGGGCAAAAATGTACACACTCAAATGCTTTGGAGCTGGGCCCTTACAAGCAACTGCAAGTGTCCATACAAGGTTCCTACTAGTGGCTTTGATGCTTATGGGGCCATCTTAGGACTGGGCGGTGTCTGTTGTAGGTAGGTTTGAAGTAGTACCCTTTTAAAACAAAAGTATACTATGCTACCTCTACGATTAACGATACGTCTACAATTCCTTCCCTATTCGTATGGCTAATAGCGTAGTTGTTCTTGAGAGGAGGTAATCTTATGATATCTATTCTACTAGTAAGGTTAGCCTAATGAACTCTGGTTAGACAACTTCTGATGCTAGTAGCCTTGGGCTACTGCTTTAAACAAAG